>CM069140.1:65798716-65879928 GCA_035221665.1 Okamejei kenojei | reverse complement strand
GTTTTTTTTTTTGTGTGTTGTTGTTTGTGGGTGTGTTTTTTTGGGGGAGATATAAGAGTTTGTGGTTGGTTGGAATAATTTGATATGTTTGGTAGGGGGGGATTTATTGGATTTTGGTGGATTGTGGTTGTAGGAAAGGAAAAGGTTGTAAGTTGGTGTGTTATTTTATGTATTTTGATTTTTATTGAATTTTTTTGTATTGGTTGTTTTGTTTTAAATAATAATCAAACATCAATTTTACTCTACAAAACAATATTCTAAAAAAGAGGCACCAACGATGAACCACTTCCCATAATCCAATATTTTTTTCATGTTATCACTGATAACTGAAGACTGATTCTAATTTTGCTTTTAATTAAACAAGAGTTGCAAACAATTTTTTAGTATATTATTTTTCTAGGGAACAACTAGCTGATTAACGAACATCGTGGTGAGGAAAATTCCCATCACTGGATTTGACGACGTTGAGAGAAAGGATCCACCCCATTTGAACTTGCAAGTATAGGCCTTCCCAATGACTATGTTCATGTATTAGTTAGAACCATGTGAGATCTGAAGAGCTACCCAACGGACCAGAGTTGCCGTAATGGTGCACGAATGAGCAGATGGTACTAGATGGAAAGAGCACAATATGAGTGAGTAACTCAGCAGATCAGACCGCGTCCACGGGAGAACGTGGAAAGCTTCACATTTCCACACCTGTTTCGGAGGGGTAGGGAATGGTTGGGGAGGGGAGGCATGGGAGGTGGGGGAGGTGGAGTGGGAAGGGGCAAGAAAAAGCTGGAAGATAGGAGAGGCAGTCCCAAAACCTGGGAGGTCTATATTGACAATTGGTGGACAAATTTTTTGGTGGAGATCACCGTTGAGGAGGGGGGAGAACAAGGAGTACCTGGCTCTGGATGCCTTAGTAACCTTTGTCCAGCGCCCTGTACGTGGCGATAATGCATACCTTACTCGGGTATGCAGGCAAGAGATTTTCGCTGTGACTTGTTACAAGTGATTAAATCGCATTCATTCACTTGCCGCAGCCCAAAGCTGTCTGATGATTGCAAAAAGCTGAAACAAGCCAAGTAAAGCACGCAGAAAGCATTGTGCAGAAGACCGATCGTTACATACTGAAGTAGGCCCTTAGACAATGAAACACAAAATATCACTGCTTCAATAATCAGGAATTCCCGGGGCCACAAGAGTATAGATCGAATAATAATTAGGTGAATGTCGCATCACTGGGAGATGATATCAGCTATTATTTGGAATCAGTTGCCATCTGGTGGAAAGTTTCCCTGCTATCACAAGCAAAGTTTAATATGTCTTTTTTTATTAACTTCAGTGAAATTACGTTTTTAATTAATGAATAAAATTGTGGTCCAAGAAGAATTTGTTATTTCTTTTGCCACTTCGTTTTAGCTCCCCTGACACATCGTCGCCCAGAATAAAATAATGCTTCCATTGGACAAAAAGTCATTAAAATATATTGGGATAAACCATTTTGGTCTTACTAATGTTGTGTGTGGATTGAGAGCAGTGCCATTGAGTATTTATATAGACTTATATCTGAAGTTTAATATCAAAACTTGCCTCTGGTATAAAGCCAAAACATTGGTACATGTCGGTGAAAAACTTTCTAAGGATGAAAGTGGTCCAACAAGAAACTGTTTTCGCAATTCAATATTAAAGAATGTGATAGATTTTCAACTTAACCAATTTCTTAAGAGAAAATTTGATTCCCATCCAATAATTTGTTGATTTTCAATAATTTTATAAAATGGGGAAGTGCAGATTTTAAATGCCTGAGTGGGGCCTTAGGGTTTAGTAATTGAGCTTTGTGTGCTTGATTCAAGATATATATGCACACTGATCTGTTTCTGTATTTAATTATGCCCACAATAATCTGTTGTCTGAAGCAAAGCCAAGAATTTCAATTGTCCCTCTCTGGGACACATGACAATACCCTCCCGAATCTTTTGAATCTGAATCTAGACATGTTTACGAGTTTCTAAGGTCCATTGAAACAGCAAAGTGATTGGAGTAACTTAGGCGGGTCCAGCAGCATCGCTGAAGACCTAGTGGCAGGTGAAGCTTTGCTCAGACCCTTCTTCTAAGGACTGACTCAGGGTCCAGAGCCAAAACATTGCACATCCATCTCTTTCACAGATTCTGCCTGACCAGCTGACTTACTCCATCACTTTGTGATCTACCCAGGATTCCGGCATCCAGCTGTCCTTGGTGTATCTGAGATTCATAGATATAGGGTACAAAGACAATCCAAATAATTTGGATGGTACAATTGGATTCGGTAAGGGTTTTTCCCATGAATTGTAAAAAAAATATACATTCACAAATAGAGTTTAAAGGAATACGTCCAGATTTGACAATGGAGGAAGGTTTGATGGAGAGTTTTTTATCCCTTTGCAATGAGGTTTATCACGTTTTGTTGTTAAGTGTACTTTTCTTGTTCTTAGGTTCTGTGGTCTCCAAAATTTTCCAAATAAATAAAGAACAGGAGGAGGTGGAAGGGAGGACTTAAGCCCGAAAGGATTTTATGGGAAGCAAGATCTACTTAAATTTAGTTGCATCTGGATGGGTAACATGGGTCGGGTGAAGACTACTGAGGACAGTGGAAAGGCATTTGTTGCGAGCTAACGCATTCAGCGAAGGACTATACAAGACTACAACGATCCATCCATAGCGGTACAAGTAACAGGTACAAAGTAGACATATTATAGATGCTAGAATGCACAACCTGAATTTAATGAATAGAATTTAGGTGTCACAAAAAAGTTGAACGAAATGTCGTTACCATACAGTCAAAACAATTAACCCAAGCAAACACAACTACAATTACATAATTTAACATAAACAACCATCACAGTCGCTCGCCTCCAGGCACATTCCCTCACTGTGATGGAAGGTAAAAAAAGACTTATCTCATCCTTGCTTTCATCTCCCGCAGACAGTCAGGTCAAACAGCTGCGTCGAGTCAATACTGATGCACCCGATATTCGAGCCCCCGCCAGGGCAATAGAAGATCCCGCGGCTGAAGCCGCACTGAGTGGTTGATAGGTCCTGTGAATGGGCCAACTCAGCCTTCTGCAATTCAAGGCGGACCTAAGCTGCTGTGGGCTTGGAGCTCCCCGAAAAGTCAGTCCCAACCAAGACCTGCGAGCTCCCGATGTGTTACAGGCATCCGTAAGTAGAGTTGCAGCCGCAATTGCGCGCACCACGCCTCCACGAAAGTCAGCCACTCCGCGACTCCACAGATCTGCGACGGAGACCTCAAGTCGAATCCCATCGGCAGAGGGACGGCGCCAGCTTCCTGAAGTAAGGCCTCAGACCGAACGGAGATACGACACAGAAAAAAAAGGTTACATCTCCGTGAAAGAAAAGCTTAATTTTAAATCGCAATATGATAAGTAATTACCATTTAAACCCCCCCCCCCCCCCCCCCCCATAACACCAACCTAAAACACAACTAAAAAAACTAACATTAACGTAAGACAGAAGAAGAAGAGAGACAGCCAGACTGCATGCAAGCCGCACCGCAGTGCCACCTTATATAGGTTTAGAATCTTTGGCAAAATAACTGGAGGGAGATAACGCTGATTTGTTTAATTCACAATCGATTGAATCTTGAAAACAGCTTGTTTCCACGAAAAATCTGAAAGGTATGAAGGTAATGGGAAAGATCGCCGAGGAGATGTGACAGTATGAAGTATAGTGCCAGAAAACAGAAGGGAAGGAATGTGCCAAGTACAATAGTCGTTATTCAAAGGGCTGATACATCACAATAGGCCATAATGCCTGTTGCTGAGCTGACACCACAATTTAAGAGAGCAATTGACACAAATGACAGAGCAGTAACTAGCAGAGAGTAATTAAGCCTGTAATATGGTAAATAGTATACCTTGTACATGCTACATTATGTTTAAAGGTTCAATGATGGGAGGTTGTCCATTCATAAATTCATAGAGCTGATACATGTGGAACGAGGCCCTTTGCGGTCCCCATTGCCCCACACGTCCGACATGTCCCTCCCAGCTCCACTACAAAGGACACTGATCAAAGGACATTTAATTCTTCACATACACCTATTGGTGTAGTGAATTTTGACTTGCCCATGCAGCACACAGATAAAGATAAGACACGCACACTAAGAATGTAACAATAAACATAGAAACATCCCCCCACAATGTTCCCGACAGCGGGTGAAGGCACAAAAGTAAAGTCCCATCCCGCCATGTTCCGCCCTAGTCGGGGGCCCCCCTATTAGGCCACCGCAATTTGCCACTACAGGGACCGTAGTACCAGGCCCGTTCTCGCCATATGATGTTGCTCCGGCATCGGGAATTCCTCACACGGCTTGGGACACCTGGAGGCAGCCACTTCTTACTCGAGACCTCGTCCTCCTGAAACCGACAGGCCCGCGCCGGATGGAGCTCCCCCAACTGCGATCTCGCCGAGTATCCCAGGCTCCCCCGATGCCACACCGTGTCATCGCCAACCGAGCCCGCAGCTGCCGCCCCACATTCTGCAGCTCTGCGATTGTTTTCATCGGTACTCAGCATTTCGGAGTTTCCAGCTCCGGGCGACCCAGGCAAGGCATCGCCCGCTCCTCTCTGCGAAGGCGCTGCTCCGCCGCCGCAGCTGTGGTATCTGGGCGGTCCCCTCGTAAGGCCTCGGTCCAGGCCCCGCGGTCGGCACGTGAGGATGGGTCAAGGTGCAGCCTGGAAGAGAAGCTGCCCTCCTCCCTACAGGTATGGACCCTGAAGGAAGAATTATTCCTCCCCATTCCCCCCCCCCCCCCCCACCTCCACCCCCCACATAAAAAAGACTAAGCTCCGAAAACATAAAACTTAACTAACTAAAAATTTTTTTTTAAAAAGTGAAAAACGTACCAGCAAGCAGGCTGGGCAGCATAACACGTACCGGACAGCGCCCCCACAAGTCCCCACTATCCGCATTTGGTCTGTAAACCCTCCAATCGGGCCTGTCCTATCCATGTACCTGTCTAACTGTTTTCTAAAAATGTTGGGATAGTTCCCAAACCTCAACTATCTCCGTCTGCATCTTTTTCCATACACACACCACCCTCTGTATGTTAAAAGTTCCCCCTAAATTTCCTACTAAACCTTTTCCTCTCCCTATCACCTTCCACCAATGTCCCTCTGGTCCGATCACCTATTCTGGAAAACTCTGTGCATCTAAATTTTGTTAGGAGAGATTTACATTAACACAGAGCTTATCCAATGCCATTACCTTGCATTAGTACTGCATCACTCCCTGCCTCTTCTTAATAGGAAAGGCAGATAAATAATATAAGCAGAAAACATAGAAATAACAATGATGTGGTTTAGATTTAGACGCTTGCAGCATGGAAACAGTAGGGCAAAGAAGATCTACAGTACTACGCATTTCCTACAATTTTTCATTTAGGTATACCATGCCACCCATCAATATTATGTGAAATACTTTTGCTTGAAATTGGACTCTTAATGACCATTTTTCATCGACAAATTGTGGCACCATAGTTATTAAAATTAGAATTAGATCACAGTGGTGATATTTAGAGTGAAAATGTGGCAATGATCAATAGTCAAGAGTATATAATTGCCATATGCGCCGATAACTACACCATAAAATTTGTACTTGCAATAACTAACAGGCCGAAAAATGCAATACACGGAGATAAATATCAAAACTCCATCCTTCAATAAATTAATAGCAGTAATGATGAAATTGACTCAGTGTATTATCTGTGTCCGTGCAGGTCGGGTTAGGGTACGCATCTGTAGAAGGAATGGATATACGGACGATTGGGTTGGAACCCTTCTTCAGTGTTGATTACAGAAGGGGGTGAAAGCAAAATGAATTGGTGGGGGCAGGGCAAACCGCTGGTGGGAACAATGAGGTTGGTTTGACGGTTACATGGGTACAGTGAGTGACAACAGCTAGAGATGAAAAGGATGCAAAAGAGACAAGCCTTTATCTAAAGCCTTTGACATTTGCTGCACCATCTGCCGAAGCAAACGCCTTCAAACTGCACCCAAATATACACTTGCCAAATTTGTCAACCCTCCCATCTACATAAAACGTCGCGCCCCCTAACTACAATCAGTTGGAATAACGGTCCTGGAAACCCAATATTGTGCTATCCATTCCCTCCCCGGATGCTGACTGAAACGTGCTGTGATCCTCCAGCACCATGCGTTATGCTGCAGATTCCAGCACCTGCTGCAATGGTGCATAGTGGTATGAGCTATTGGCTGTAGAGCGCCAGACTGGCTTCGATCCCTGACTACGAGTGCTTGTCTGTACAGAGTTTTAGTGTTCTCCCCGTACTTGCATGGGCATTCCCCGAAATCTTCGGTTTCCTCCCACACTCCAGGTTTTGTAGGTGAATTGGCTTGGATATAAATGTATAAATGTAAAATTGTCTGTGTGAGTTGGGTATGTTAATTGTTATATGGTGCAGGGATCTCTGGTCGGTGATGACTCGGTGGCCAAGGGTCTGCTTCCACATTGAATCTCAAAATTAACCTATAACTGTAGTGTCTTGTGTAGCCATATTCCTATGTCTATCCGAGGCACTGCTTACGTTCCTCTGCATAGTTTAAAGCACCTGAAGTCATCACAGGTCACCCACCGCATGATTCCCTCCACACCTGGCAGTAAAAGGAACTTCTGAATGCAATCCACAACCACAGTACAATTGCGTGTGTAGGATAGTGACTAGTGTACGGTTGGACTCTTGTCGTCACAGAGAAGGGCCTATTTTGCCAAGCATATTTCCAAAACTAAAACTGAAACTAATTAGGAATACATTGCACAATTTTGATATGTTGCATCTGTGACTATTTGAACAATTTAACTCTGCATAGTGGGAATACTGATTATAAACTGCATGCTACCGAAATACTTACCAAAGTTCACCCATTGTGCTTAAACTGAACAGTGAGTGTTTTGTTTCAGTATATACTTGCTGAAGATGTCCATTCTGTGGATGCCTCAGTAGAAGGGAACAACAGTTGGAGGCATGTCATTGGCATCCTTTCCCGTTGAGTCTTGGTAGGATCTCTGCAGAGATGCCACCTCAGTGTCAATTATCTCTTGTTATTTGTTCCCGGGTGAGGATGGATTTTTAAAGCAGAGATGGCCCAGAATTATAATATCATGGACGAAAATCAAACATACGAACAATTAAAAATCATCACACAACTTCTAGTGATAGAGGAAATGATATGATGGTTCTCCTGATTGATTCCTAAGATTAGAGGATTGTCCTGAGAGGAGCATTGCCTGGAGCCTCAAATTGAATGCAGAATGAGAATTGAAACGCACAGAAAACTAAACAGATTTCACCAAGGCAAAGCAGAGGTGTCCCTTAGCTGGGTTCCTAGAACCAGCCCCCATTTTGATCCTCAAGCTATGTGACTGACCATTTAAGACTTCATCTACAGTGCCATAAAGTACTCCGTAATGAATTCTAAAACAATATAATTTGTACTAAAGACTACTTATGATGGCTTCAACTTTTTTAATCGCTTACAGAGATTGATGAATGTAGTCGCTAGATCTCTTAACCGATTTAAAATAATATATGCCGGGCTTTTCTTGAAAATGAAGCATGGGAATCATAAGGTGATTCTCCAAGGTGGATATTTTAAATAAAAGGATGTGGTCATTCAAATAATTAAAATTAAAACTTAATTAGAGCCTCCTTTCAGGTAAAGTAATGGTCGCTTTCAAACATCATTAAGTAAAGTCGATATAATCAAAGACTGATCCCATTCCTGGGGTCGTCTCCCTGCTTACCTATCCAGCAGAACGGGATACAGAAGCTTGAAAGCTCGGCACCAAGAGACTGAGGAACAGCTTCTTCCCCTCTGTTATCAGCTTCTGAATCCCTTCCATTAAGCTAGGGAAACTGTCTGATTCACCTCTACCCTATCGAAGACGTTGTATGGATCTTAATGTGCTAAAATGCTGAGAAATTATGTATTATTTAAGTTTAGTTTAGAAATACAGCGTGGAACAGCCTTTGGCACTGAGTCGGGCGCCAACCAGCGATCCCCGCACATTAACACTATCTTACACACATTAGGGACAATTTACATTATACCAATCCAATTAACCTACAGCACATACCTGGACGTCTGTTGGAGTGTGGGAGGAAAACCGAAGATCTCGAGAAAACCCACGGGGAGGTCACAGTAGAAAGTACTAACTCTCCGTACAGACAGCACCCGTAGTCCGGGATTGAACCAAGTCTCTGGCTGTATGCGCTGTAAAGGCATCAACTCTTTCGCAGCGCCTACAGTGCTGCCCCTGCTGCTAACAAAATATTCTGCACTCAATCTCTCTCTTTTGTTCTATCTATTGTATTTGAGTTTGATTTTGATTGTTTTTTATGTGAGGTAATCTGATCTGTTTGGATAGCATGCAAAACAAAGCTTTCCATTGCTTCTCACAGTACACGTGACATTAATAAAACAAAAAACTGAATGATTAAAAACATTGAATACAAGCAAGTTTCTTCTTCCTTTTGGTGTACTTAGACCTAGCCAAGATTTAAGATTCAAGATTCAATTTAAATTGTCACATGTAGAACCAATTAAGGTACAGTGTAATTTGAGTTACCATACAGCCACACTAATTAAAAAGGGAAAAATACACAACAGCAGATAAAATAAATTTAACATAAACAACCACCACATGTGCAATCTCTACATTCCTCAGTGTGACAGAGGCAATAAAGTTCAGCATCTTCCTCCTATTGTTCACCTGGTCGGCCTTGAAACTGGGCCATTGCCGATGGTCCGCTGTTTCAGCCCTCTCGGGGACTGGATGATCATAAACGTCTGGGACAGATCTTACCTGAGTACCCCTGCTTCATGGTGTTAAAGTCCAAACACTGGCGATACATCAGCAAAAGAGTTCCCAGGCACCAGCGATGGTTGACGTCCACGCTACAACTACCCACGACTGTCAAGCTCCGGCCTTTCTACATGGAATAGGCCACACCACTCCCATGTTGTAGGCCGCAAAGGGGGTTGGGGGGAACGGGGACGGAGATGCGACAGGAGATAAAAATCGCATCTCCATCAAGGTAAGTGACAGGAAAAAGGGTTTTCCCCCGATCCCCCCATGGCAACCCCCACATAAACATACCCAGAGACATTAAAACCAAACATTCAACTGGACATACTTAAAATAATAAAAACAGAGGAAGGGACTAGACAGACTGCTGGCGAGACGGCCACTTACGGGATGGCCGCCGTTTCCCATGGTGAAGTCAATTGTGAAAGTTTTTAATGTTCGAAACATCCCAAAGTAGATTAGAAACATAGAAAATAAGTGCAGGAGTAGGCCATTTCAGCCCTTTGAACATGCCAGCACAGTCATTCAAAATGACTATGGCTGCTCATCCAGAATCAGTACCCCCCCTCGGTTCCTTCAATATTTTCCCCATAACCCTTGATTCCGAAGCCCTAAGAAACAATAAGAGCTATATCTAACTCAGAACCAAAGAAGATCAGCCCATGATATACAATTACAGTTACAATGATGGAGAACATTGCATCTAGTTAGCATGGAGCAAACCAGTCAGTAGTCAACTAAAAAACGCAAGAATTTGTTACCCCAGAGGGTGGTGGGAATATGAGACAAGCTGTCAGGGGCTGATACAACCAAAGAATTAAAAAAAAAATTGGACAGGTACAGATTGATATTACAGGAAATAGCGCAGGAATAGGCCATTCAGCCCTGCGAGCCAGCACTGCCGTTCAATGTGACATCATGGCTGACATCCAAATTAGAAACCCCGATCGTGTTTTCTCCCCATATCTCTTGATTCCATTAGCCCCAAGCTATATCGAGCTCTCTCTTGAAAGCGGGGGTATCCAGTAAGAATTGGCCTCCAGTCTCTTGTGGCAGAGAATTCCACAGATTCACAACTGTCAGTATGGTCGCCACAAATGTTTCAACATGTTGAAAATTTTTCTGCGATCAAAAATTGGTCGCCATGGAGAAAATCGGTATTTGTGTATTCGTAGGTGTAGTTGTAGTGGGGTCGGCATGAAGTTATAGGTAGTCGAGCTAGTCGTAGGTAGTTTTAGTTAATCGCCGTTGCTGACCGGGCAATTTCATTGGCTCATTGGGGGAAAAAACGTAAGCACGAGTTTTCAGAACCAAGGAGAATCGACCGGTAATGTTAAATGCCCGCTGAACTTCACAGCTGTGTATCTACAGCTTATTAAAAGTTATCTGGGCTTCTTAAAAGTATCTCCACTTCTCTCCCCCCTTCTCCCCTCCCCCCCCCCCATTCTCCACCCGCCTATTTTAAAGGACTTACCATACACTGTGCTAGCTGTCTTAACTTTCCAGTTCATCGCAGTGTGTGTCTGTATCACCTTAGCTTTGCACCGTGTGAATTTCAGACACCACTCCCCCGATTTCCCTGGCCCCCGCCTTTGCGATGTGTTTGCGTGTGTGTTCCACTCTGACACGCGCCATCCCAGTTCCCGGTTTTTCAGCGAGTCCTGCGAACTTGACAGTCGCCGGCAGTCCGCTGAAAAATCACCCAAATGGGACAGGCCCTTTAGCGTAGGATAGGTTTCTCGGTCGGAGTGAATGAGTCAGGATGAAGGGTCTGTTTCCATGAGAAGATAATCTGGTTTGGTGATTCGGGCTAAGAAATAAATAATGGATGGAACACTGGAAGGGTACTCCAAGATTCAAGAGAGTTTATTGTCATGTGCCCCTGATAGGACAATGAAATTCTTGCTATGCATCAGCACCACAGAACATAGCAGGCATGACTACAGAACAGATCAGTGTGTCCATATACCATTATATAAATATATACGCACATGAATAAATAAACTGATAAAGTGCAAATAAACAGATAATGGGCTATTAATGTTCAGAGTTTTGTCCGAGCCAAGTTTAATAGCCTGATGGGCTGTGGGCAGTAGCTATTCCTGAACCTGGTTGTGTTTCAGTCTTCAGGCTCCAGTACCTTCTACCTGAGGTAGCAGGGAGATGAGTGTGTGTGGCCCAGGATGGTGTGGGTCCTTGATGATACTGCCAGCCTTTTTGAGGCAGCGACTGCGATAGATCCCCTCGATGGGAGAGAGGTCAGAGCAGATGATGGACTGGGCAGTGTTTACTACTTTTTGTAGTCTTTTCCACTCCAGGGCACTGCCAAGCCACGATACTCCCCTGGTCTTTTGCAAACTATTTACAGAATCCTTTCCACTCATCTTGCAAGGTCTTGGGGATTTATTGTCAGATCTGAAGAATGACATCTCTAACTATTCTTGAACTTCGGCTTGGCTTCTTGTTGTTTCAGTCTCACATATGGAACCTAACCTCATACAGTATGGCTCATGAAAAAGAGTTGCAGATGACATGTTTGAACTGGAAATTATATTCTGTGTATGGCTGACTCAAGCTTTTTGCAAGCTTTCTATATTTGCTGAGTCAAAAATCATACAAATATTTAATGTACAAATTAATTCAATGTAGATGAGTTATTCTTTGCACTGTCCATTGTTGTATTTGTTTCTCAGCATATGCTTGTTGACCTGCGGCACTAAATGTTGTATTTCTGTGAACAATGATTTTTAATTCACCTGTAATAATTCAGCCATTCAATCAAACTTGATTCTAATAAAGCCTTTGCTGCAATCAGGGATTTAATGTAATGATTATATATTAAAACTGCTGCATCCTGAACATTAGTAGCACACTAGAGGCCAAGAATTGCAAATAATTATACATCAAGTTTGGAATTAAATAAAAATGAATGGTTCACATCTCCCTTTGATATATATGTGCTCTGAATGAGATTAACAAACTCACCAGCACAAATATTATTCGCTGCAACTTGCCATCTCTTCATATTTCCTGATAGTGCTGCTTATACATACACACATGCTCAGGCAATTTGATAGCCCTTGCTTAACATTGACTTCTCTAACTTCAAATAGTACTTGCTTTCCCTCTCTCTCCATCCCCTCTCGCTTCCCACTGTCTCCGACTACATTCTATCTCTGTCCCGCCCACTCCCTGACATCAGTCTGAAGAAGGGTCTCGACCCAAAACGTCAACCCATTCCTTCTCTCCAGAGATGCTGCCTGGCCCGCTGAGTTACTCCAGCATTTTGTGTCTACCTTCGATTTAAACACGGCATCTGCAGTTCTTTCCTACAGCAATTTGATTGTTCAGTTCCCTGCAGGAAATTCATTGAAATGTTTTCAACTTGCCTCCTTCTGCCAAATCCAGTTCTGACTTCAGAGAGCTAATTCTGCTGAGCACGAGCTGAAATACAAAATATAGGTTCTATCTCTGGACTCCTGCCTCAAGGCCCAATCACAAACCCGTCACAATCCATTTACAAGATAGTTGGTGAAGCAGCCTGATTTTTTGTGCATATATTTAGCTCTGCCATCAAGCATGCAAGAGTTTAGCTTTGCAATATAAGAGCTGAGAAAACCAGCAAATAAATATTTTGGAGTAACTCAGCAGGGCAGGCAGCATCTCTGGAGAGAATGAATGGGTGACGTTTTGGGTCGAGACCCTTCTTCAGATTAGAGTCAGGGGAAAGGGAAACAAGAGATATAGACGGTGATGTAGAGAGATATAACACAGACGTGGGCTGAGGAAGGGTCTCAACCAAAATGCTTCCTTTACCTTGAATCTAGTCTGAAGAAGAATCTTGAGCTGAAACGTCACCCATTCCTTCTCTACAGAGATGCTGCCTGTCCTGCTGAGTTACTCCAGCATTTTGTGTCTATTTCCTGTTTAAACCAGCAGGTGCAGTTCCTTCCTACACAAATAAATATTTTGACCATAATGGACTTAAATGGAAAAAAGCCTTTGAACGATTTTCAGCATCGTTCAATCATAATTTTTGAAAACTGTAATGTGCAGCTTGCAGTGTCAGTCCTGCAGCGCTTCCTTTATATGCAGAGAAATGGCCGTGGGACAGTGAGGGAATATATCAGAATAATCTGCAATCAACTAAATTATGTTTGTTAAACTTGCAGAACAAGACAGTAATCCAATTGAGAGGAGACAAATAAAGAAGAACCAGATTGAGGGAGGATTGAAGGGACTGCTACTGTGAGAATGTACAACCGAGAGATCTCCGAAAAAGCTGCTGACACTCATAATTATAAAACATTTATCTACATAATCATCTTTCTTTCTTGCCATCAAAAGTAGGACGGTACTTCAGTTAGAATAATCTTTGCTTTACAGAATTAGACAATTGAGTAGAAGAGATTTGGCCTATTGTGCCAATGCCGTCCCATTTTTCCACAGAGCATTGTAAATTTCTCCCGCAAAGCATTTACCCAATTGTCATTTCAAAATTATTATTGAATCAGTTTTTTTAACCACTCTGTCAGGCTATGAATTCCAGATCATAACATTTAGTTTTAGTTTAGTTTAGAGATACAGCACGGAAATCGGCCCACCGGGACCACACAGACCAGCAATCCGCACTTTAAACACTGCCCAACACACACTAGGACAATTTTACATTCATACCAAGCCAATTAACCTACAAACCTGTACGTCTTTGGAGTGTGGGAGGAAACCGAAGATCTTGGAGAAAACCCACGCAGGTCATGGGGAGAACGCACAAACTCCATACAGACACATACCCACAGTCAGGATCGAACCTGGATCTTTGGCACTGTAAGGCAGTAGCTCTTGTCCCATCCCAGTCCTTCACACTTGTCTTCTGGTTACCAACTCTCCTGCTGATGTTTCTCTTCACATACCCTTTCACAACCTTGTGGCCTCTCGATTAACTCTGTCCTGTGCATCCTCTGCTTGTAGGAGATCACCCCTTGCTTCTCTATCTCCCTACGTTCACCACTTAACTGCTGATCGATCAATACTTTCTGTCAAATCACAAAGTACTGGAGGTACTCAGCGGCTCAGGCAGCATCTGTGAAGGGATGGACAGGCGATGATTTGGGATGTGACTCTTCTTCAGTGTGACCTGAAACGGCACCTGCCCATTCCCTCCACAGATACTGCCTGACCCACTGAGTTCCTTTTGTTCAAGTGTTTTGCTCAAGATTGAAGCATCTGCAGTTTCTTGTGTCTCCAATTATTTCAGTCATTTGAATAAAGCGGTTTTACATATTTGAGAATTCTAGTTCAACTCAGTCTAAAACTCTGAAGTAAATGCAGAAAGTTCCGTAAATGCTTTCATTTACGATTCAGCCAGCACCTCTGAAGCAAGAAACAAAGTTCTATATTACTCTGGCAGAGACCATTCAATTCAAAGTAAACAGGCAATGATAAAATCACTGCTGCAGTGGTAGTGCTGCTGCCTTACAGAGCTAGAGTTCCAGGTTCGATCCTGACTCCGGGCACTGTTTGTGCATTCTCCCTACGACCACATAGGTTTCTTCTCAGTGCTCAGTGCTCCGGTTTCCACCTTCATTCTAAAGACGTGCAGGTTTGTAGGTTAGTTGGCTTCTGTAAATTGTCCCTAGTGTGTGTGGGATAGAACTAGTGTGCAGGTGATTGTTGGTGAGCACACTATTGTGGTCGGTGAACCGTAAGACCTGTTTTCCAGGCTGTTTCTCTAAACTGCAAGATAAAAATATTGAAGATGTGTGAGAATCTGTATGGGGAAGATAATTCCAAGCTGAGCAATGTATTGCAATTTATTATACTGCCTGAGAGTAACCTCACTCGGTGAGGCAGATTGTCCATTCATTACACTAACTGGTGTAATAACTGTACTTATACAGCTGGAGGCATAACTGGTTCTGAAATGGACCTTTCAGTTCTACAGCCAACATGTCGTCTGGCCTCATTGCCTTTGCTTAGCTTGTGCTCTCAGCTATTTCTTGATAGCACATGCAGAGAATTGAGTTGGCTGAAGACTGGCATCGTAATGTTGGCGATCTCAGGAGGAAGTTGAGAGGGATCATTTCTTTGGCATACCTGATGGAAACATGGTTGCGAAGATATTAGCCTCATCTCAAGCATTCGCCTGCTGGTCCCAGCCATCATTTAGCATGAGACGTTCCTGGACCCTCATCCTCCTCTTTAATCATATTCAGTTTTGAGACATGACAAGAGTGCAGTGCATTAACCTAGTAATGAGTTAATTGCGGGTTTGTTTAGCTCTGTCTATTGCATGCTGTTACTATTAACCACACATATTGTGCTGCAACCTCACCTATTGACGCTTCACTTTTAGGTTATGTTTACCAGCATACCTCTCTGTAATTCTCATTGAATCAGGGTCGATCCCCAGACATGAACTGAATGGTAAAGTGAGGTCTATCTGGGGCCGTAATCGGATATTGTTGTTGTGAAGGCTTGTCAGTTCATGCAGCATCATGGATGCTCTGTTCTGAACTGCCAGATCTGTTCAGCTGCCGGTTAGCGATAGTCCGAGAGTTTCCAATGAGGTAGATGGTAGCTCAGGACTGCTCTCTAGTTGTTGATAGAATGGTTCAGTTGCCTGATAACAGGGTGCCCCTCTCTCTCTCTCTCTCTCTCTCTCTCTCTCTCTCTCTCTCTCTCTCTCTCCCTGCATGTGTGGCTGGGCTGGCAGTCGGTATCTTGTTACGTTGTTCATTCATCTCTCGATTTCCCTTTGCCAATGATTGCTCCAGTGAATCAGCATCAGCATTCAGCTGAGCAAAGCCTGGAGAAATTAGAAGCATAGAAGCATAGAAAATAGGTGCAGGAGTAGGCCATTTGGCCCTTCAAGCCAAACACCACCATTCAATGTGATCATGGCTGATCATCCAAAATCAGTAACCCATTCCTGCTTTTTCCCCATATCACTTGATTCCGTTAGCCCTCAGAGCTATATCTAACTCTCTCTTGAAAACATCTAGTGATTGGCCTCAACAGCCTCTGTGACAGAGAATTCTACAGATTCACAACTGTCTGGGTGAAAACATTTTTCCTCATCTCAGTCCTAAATGGCCAACCCCTTATTCTTAAACTGTAACCCCTGGTTCTGGACTCCCCCAACATCGGGAACATTTTACCCTCTCATCCTTCTAAATTCCAATGAATACAAGCCGAGTCAACCCATTCTTTCATCGTATGTCAGTCCCGCCATCCCGGGAATTAACCTGGTGAACCAAGTTAATTCTAGCCCAATTCTAATCTCAGCCCAAGACTCCTGCCACTGTCAAAGACCATTCACAGCTTTACCTCACCATCATCCTCCACTCTTGTTTACTGCGCATGTTCACAGGCAAAAACCCAATTATTCGACTGACTACTTTCACTGAAGAATGAGCAAACTCCACAGTGCCTTGATGCGCCTCCTGCAACGATACATCTTCAGAAGGAATGAGATCCTTTGAACTATGCATTTCCACTGACACTTGCTGTATGTGAGAAAACCCTGGAAGACAAAAGAAGCAGACGGAATTAGTCATGGTGAAGTCACAATCTTGCCAATCGTGCTACTCAGTTTCACATGGTTGAATCATTGGATGAGATTAACATATAAGATTGTTAAGGGTTTGGACACGCTGGAGATAGGAAACATGTTCCCGATGTTGGGGGAGTCCAGAACCAGGGACCACAGCTTAAGAATAAGGGGTAAGCCATTTAGAACGGAGACGAGGAAACAGTTTTTTTCACACAGAGAGTTGTGAGTGTGTGGAATTCTCTGCCTCAGAGGGCGGTTGAGGCAGATTCTCTGGATGCTTTCAACAGAGAGCTGGATAGGGCTTTTAAAGAAAGCAGAGTCAGGGGACATGGGGAAAAGGCAGGAACGGGGTACTGATTGGGGATGATCAGCCATGATCACATTACATGGCGGTGCTGGTTCGAAGGGCCGAATGGCCTATTCCTGCACCTATTGTCTATTGTCTATTGTCTATATTAATGTGCATATATATGTGAGGTTAAGTGTTGTCTTCCAATTCCTTTCTTCCCACCCACAGTGAGGGAGGCATCTGTACCACAGGACACGGCATTCTCCTCTACATTCTATGAGGTCAAACTCTGTGTCCTCCTACCTACAGTTCATTCCATTTTTATTGCTTTTCACATTCCCTCCTTCTGCAAGGATCAAGAAAACTAACCCTTGCATCCCCTCTCTCTCCGTCCCCTCCTCCCGCCCTAGTCTTTGTACTAGTATTACTGTCACCCTGTTGAGATCTTCTGTCTGTATACTCGTTCTCACCAACAATAGCCGACAATAGCTTATTGTGTGTCCCACATTTCCTTGATCATCGTACTTTTTTGCATATCTTCATTTTCTCCTAAGTACCACCTATATCTCTCATTTCCCCTTTTCCCTGACTCAGTCTAAAGAAAGGTCTCGACCCAAAAACATCACCTATTCCTATTCTCCTGAGATGCTGCCTGACCTGCTGAGATGCTCCAGCCTTCTGTGAGTGAGGTTCACTTGTTCACAAGCTGAGTGGATGGTATCCAGTGCGATTGACTATGAGGGGCTGTACATTACATGAAGAGGAACCACCTATGGAAGTGAGGAAGGACTCAAAAAGTAAAGGCTGCCTAAGGTTGTGTGAGGCTGAGGAGTAAGGTGATATTTAGACTACTGGATGTAGTAGCCATTTCGCTTAACTCAGTATGTTATAACTATAGCCAGTTACCTTTAAATTTTATCTGTCTGTAATTATGTGGGTGGGATTTATTACGTAGGAGGAAGCGTGTTTGTGGCTGGGATTCTCGCGCAGTCATGCTAGTAATTCGTTTTTTAGTTTTAGTTTGAAGATGCATGGGGGAGAGGTCACAGCTTTCGACCATGCACTGGTTCAAACCATGCACGAGTTTGACTAGGAGTAAGATCAAAATAAAACAACTCAAATCAAACAAGAAGAAGCTTGGATTAATATTTATTGTTTTTACTACGACAATCAAGATACTATTAATTAACAGACTGTGTTTTGAAGATTTTGTCTTTGGACGGCATTGAATGTCTCGTGGAGATCTCCTGAATGCGTATTGAAATTATCTCCTTACCCTGTCTTGAATCATAGTGGCTAGAGGAAAGATTCCTTGAACGATATAATAATCAGCCATTAGACTGGATGCAGGAGAATAGCCACTGATTATGCAGAAGGATATATTCCACTGAAACAGACTATCTAGCCCAAGCAATTTATGCGGGTGTTTATGCTACATGGGAGGAATAGATTGGGTAGATGTACAGAGTCTCTTGCCCAGAGTAGGTGAATCGAGGACCAGAGGACATAGGCTTAAGGTGAAGGGGAAAAGATTTAATGGGAATCCGAGGGGTAACTTTTTCACACGTATGGAGCTGCCAAAGGAGGTAGAGGACTATCCCAAATAGAAACAGTTAACAGGTAGGGATGGATAGGACAGCTTTGGAGAGATATGACCAAACACATGCAGGGGGAAGTGTAACTGGGGCAGGTTGGGCAGAAGGGCCTGTTTCCACACTATATCACTCTATGACTCCTACACTTGAGTCTCTGAATCAGCATTAATGGAAAAAGACAAAAAGATTTATTGCTTTGGGGCAAAATTTCACCAACCAGGAATCTTTCCTGTTGAAGAAGGTAATTTGGCGAGGTCACTGGAACACTTAGGCATCGTATTATTATGCCATAAAGCCTTTGGAAAGCTCAAACTAGTAAATTTGGGAAAATTGTATGTTTGTAACTGGTAGTTTTCCATCTATTCTGCCATCTGAACATCTAAAATCACTTCCTTTGAGAAATATCACCTTAAACCATATCCCTGCATTGAGAGGCCTGTTTCCCCATGTTATGAAATCTGAGAGCTTCACCAGAATCTAAGGATCAAGAAAATGTGAAGACCATAATGCATAGGAGTAGAATTAGGTCATTCGGCCCATCGAGTCTAATCCGACATTCAATCATGGCTTTTTTTCCCGTGTCAATCTTATTCTACTACCTTCTACCCATAACCTTTGATGCCTTTTTACTAATGAAGACCATAATACCATTTGACATAGGAGTAGAATTAGGCCATTCAGCCCACTGAGTCTGCTCTGCATTCAATCATGGCTAAATCTATTTTTTCTTTGTCAACCCCAATCTCCCCTTCTCCCCACGACGTTCGATGTCCTTGCTAATCAAGACCATAAGACCGTAAGATATAGGAGTAGAATTAGGCCATTCAGCTAATCAAGTCTACTCCACCATTCAATGATGGTTGATTTATTTGTTTCCTTTCAACCCAATTCTCCTACCGTCTGCCTGTAACCTTTGAGGTCCATCCTAATCAAGAATCTATCAATCACCACTTTTAAAATACCCAATGTCTTGGCCTCCACAACCATCTGTGGCAATGAATTCCACTCTGACTAAAGCGATTCATCCTCATCTCCATTCTAAAGGTGCGTCCTTCCTTTTGACCGTCAGCCTTTCATCTATTGTGCTGAAGTATAGCTAACTTTGAAATTGAGAGATGGCCAGTTAAGCGCCCTGCCAGTCAATTGAAAGGCTTTACGGCATAATAATAGGATACTTAAATATTCTCTTTCTATAAAAGTTTCTGAAACACAAAAATTACCTTTTTACTTTTACTATTGCCTTAGTACACCATAAATAACATAAAAGAATATTAGAGTATAATCCTGTGACTGCTTTCTTTCCAGCTTTTGCCCCTTAAAACCATACAAAGCTAGTTTTTTTTTAACAGTATTGACCACTTGCATTTATATAGTACTTATACCGTTGTACAATTCATTCAAGAGGATTCACCGATCAAAAATAAGGAGCTGTTAAGATAGTAATAGCTCATTTTTAAGACTTAAACGAAGGGAGATGGAGCATAACATGGAATAATTAGAAGGAAAATTCAGAGGCAGCACCTGGGTAACTGATTGGGGTGGGAGATTGCAACCTTCACGTGGTCCACCCCTGTTTCGACAAATGCAATCAACCTGGCGTGCACAAATGGAAGATCAAACAGAACAAGTTGTCTTACAACTTTAGGCTGTGCACGCCATACGCAAGAAGAAGGTAACTGATTAGCAACAGCAGATCAATAGAAATTGTACAATTGTGTCAAGAATTAGGGGAGCATAGAGATCTCATGTGTTCTTTTTTAATTGCTGCAGTGACAGTGAGACTTGTAAACGAGGATAAGAATTTTTGAGAGGTTTTCCTTATTGTCAATGTGTAAGTGGAGAACTAATGCATGCACAGGGCTGCCAGCGGTGCCATTGTGCCAGCCTCTAAAAAAACAGTTTGAAATTAATTAGTTCACTCAGGTGCAGCAGTCAACAGAGCATATCCACTAGAACCAATGGGATTATATTATTGAATACTATATTTAATATGACTATTATTGGCTGCAGTATATTAAAAAAAAAAGGCCAATTTGTCACCATGATAAATTAGTTTGGGGGAAATGGGAGTTTACATTGAATTACAATCCAATCCAATGAAATGTGATTATAAGACAATTTGCAAACATAAAATTAGGTGAAACCCGATTTTTTATGATGTTGAACTATTGGGCAGTTAAGTGCAACTGCTCGGAATTAGGATATGGACACAAAATGCTGGAGTAACTCAGCAGGACAGGCAGCATCTATGGAGTGAAGGAATTGGCGATGTTTCCTTTTCTCCAGAGATGCTGCCTGTCCTGCTGAGTTACTCCAGCAAATTGTGCCTATCTTCGGTGTAAATTAGCATCTCCAGTTCCTCCCTACACATTAGGATATGGACCTCAGGTATCTGTGTAGACACAAAATGCTGAAAAACTCAGTGGGTGAGGCAGCATCTATGGAGAGACGGAATTGGCGACGTTTCGGGTCGAGACCCTTCTACAGACTGATGTCAGGGGGAGGGGGTATGAAAGAAAGAATGTAGGCAGAGACAGTGGGACTAGTGGGAGAACTGGGAAGGGAGGGGGGGATGAAGAGAGAGAGCAAGGGCTACCTGAAGTTAGAGAAGTCAATGTTCATACCACTGGGGTGTAAACTACCCAAGCGAAATATGAGGTGCTGTTCCTCCAAATTGCGCAGGGGCCTCACTCTGACAATGGAAGAGGCCCAGCACAGAAAGGTCACATTTGGAATGGGAGGGGGAGTTGAAGTGCTGGGCCACCGGGAGATTAGCTTGGTTAAAACGGACTGAGCGGAGGTGTTCAGCGAAATGATCGCCGAGCCTGCGCTTCTTGCCGATGTAGAGAAGTTGACACCTGGAACAGCGGATACAGTAGATGAGGCTGGAGGAACCTCTGCCTCACCTGGAAAGACTGTTTGGGTCCTTGGATGAAGTCGAGGGGGAGGTAAAGGAACAGGTGTTACATCTTCTGCGGTTGCAGGGGAAAGTACCTGGGGAGCGGGTGGTTTGGGTGGAAGGGTCGAGTTGACCAGGGAGTTAATGGAGGGAATGGTCTCTGTGGAAAGTAGAAAGGGGTGGAGATGGGAAGATATGGCCAGTAGTGAGATCCTTTTGGAGGTGACGAAAATGTTGAAGGATTATATGTTGCATACGACGGCTAATGGGGTGGAAGATGAGGACAAGGGGTATTCTGTCCTTGTTACGAGAGGGGGGAGGGGAAGTGAGAGCAGAGCTGCGGGATATCGAGCATGATTTGTGCAGGCCATTGCTGGGGACCGGCAGCACCTGCTCTGTGTTGACAGATTCCCCAAATCCTATGGTCTCACTCATCATCTTTTGCATGTGACAGAAGCTCATGTTACCCACTCCCCTCCCCCCCCCCCCCCCCCCCCCATTCCTTTTGGCTGCACAAACTCACCCCAACCCAAAGCTTTCTGCATGGTAACAAGCTGAATGACTATGGTAACAAGCTTTGTTCAATGGCGGCTTCCCAACTCGGTGTGAGTTCTGTTTAACCACAAGCTCACCGAACATAATACTTGCATCACGCTAGCTCCAAGAAATCGCAGGAGCACAATCACCCTCTATGCATGATCTTGATTGACCTGAAAAAAGCATTTGATTGTCAATTTGAGGGACTGTGGAGCATACTCAAATTTAGCTGTCTGCAGAAATAACTCTCTATCTTATGCTTGCTAAATGAGGGCATGTACGCCATGACCTTAATCAATATGTCCACAACAGGTTAAATTTCAGTGCAGGCAATACCAAGCAAAGCTTATATTAAGGGGCTCATTGCCCTTTTTCTTGATTTTCCTTGCCCCAAAGTTGCAACTCACTTCTAACAAGCTTCCCACCTGGATGAATTTAAACTATAGGGTCGACATAATGATGTTCAATCTATGTCTACTCCACAGCAGATACAAGGTCATCAGTCATCAGGGTATTTCATTTTTTTTTTCAGTTTAATAATAGTGCAGAAATAGGCCCTTCAGCCCACCGAGTCCTCGCTGACCAATGATCCTTACACACTAACACTTTCCTAAACACACACGACTGATAATTTCCAATTATAGAAAGCCAATTACCCTACAAACCTGTATGTTTTTGGAGTGGGAGGAAACTGAAGCACCTGGAGAAAACCCACGCAGGTCATGTGAAGAACGTTCAAACTCCGTACAGTACAGATCGAAGCTGGGTCTCTGGCGCTGTGAGGTAGCAACTCTACCACCGCGCCAATATACCGCCATGTGCAGTTGATTCTTGCCGACTGAGCTCTAGGTTATCATTGACCAGCCTGCCCCAATGAATATAGTTGCCCTCTGACAACTGAAAGCCTGGGAAAGGTGGACCAGTTCCCATTTCTCAGTTGCCACCTTTCAGTGAAGGCACTCATTGATAATGAAATGCACCAACAGCTTGAAGGTATTGGTGTATTTCATTATCAATACCTGCCTTCATGTGGCTATCTGAGAAAAAGAGGTTTGAAGCTTAAAGCCTTAAAGACAGCACAAAAAATTCATGGTCTATCGGGCAACAGTGATCCCTGCTCTTGTGTATACTTCAGAGATATGTTCCAACTACAGCAAGAACATTAATGAGTTGGATAAGGACCACCAAGGCTGCCTCTGTACAGTCATCCCGATACACTGCCAGGATAAGGAAACCCTTATCACTGTCCTCCCTTGGCCAATATGTTTAACTGTGAGGTTTTAATTACACTTAGTCATCAATATGTATGCCCATTACCAGTTTTCTGATGCACTATTCTGGGCCTTGTTACTAGCAAGCGATTACAAGGTGAAAAGAGGAAATAAGCGAACAATATTATCAAAATATCCTTGATATATGAATTCCTGGCCCATATTTACTCAAAATGGAGAGGGAATATTAGGCACCATGCCTCAGGGAGCAGACAAAACCCCGAATAAGCGGCTGAAGAAGTATACCATCTTCCCAAATTGTCTCACCCCTCTCTGTCCCATCTGAGTCCAAAAGTCCCACATTGATCTCATCAACCACCAGAGAACTCAGAAAGCTGCAGTGGACACATCCATTCCCAGTCCCAAGGGACTGACTTAAAGATTAGGAGATTTACTCAAACATTATAGTGTCAATGGGCATCAGAGGTTATGGGGAGAAGGCAGGAGAATGGGGTTGAGAGGGAAGAAGGGATCAGTCATGATCGAACAGCGGAGCAGACTCGATTTGCCGAATAGCTCAATTCTGCTCCTATGTCTTAATGTCCTGGGTCTAATGGAGAGATAATTTGCATGAATTAAATTGACAGATATTGTATTACAATACTGCTAATCATAATAAAACTGTAGACAAATTAATCATTTGGAAGTATCGGGATCAATAACGGATATGTTTGTTATAGTCATGGCCATTTAAACAGCTGGATCCTGATACCAAAAATATGAAAGCAATAAACCTTTAAATTTACCTCCCCCACAACTGTTGATGTCAAAGTAGATATAATAAAGTAAATAAGCCTCATTTAATTAAACAATTCAGCACTATGATGTGGATTTCTGACATGCAGTAATATTAGGAGAGAAAGCCTGTCAAGCTGTCATGGTTAAAAGGATACTGTCTTTCACATAAAAGCAAAGAGATTCCATTAAATCATCTGTAAGTTTCTTAAATGATGGTCCACTTTGAAATATTTATGGCATTAAATAAATACCATTGGGTAATAAATTATCAGTAGCAGCAAAATGATGTTAAAAATCAACCTGAAGCGCACTTCTGCAAACACCTATTTATTCTGAAAACTCTGAATTAGATATTCTGAAGGATGACAGGCATAATATGAATTCTTTCATGTACTAGAACAGCCTCAAAGCACTGTCGATATTCTTACATTCCAGTAGATCTAATCTTCCACTCTGTTTTCAGATATCTGAAAGGTCCTTCCATAAGCTAGGGAACTGTCCGATTCATCTCTAAGGGTCAGGCAGCATCTCTGGAGAAAATAGATACGTGACGTTTTGGGGTCAGGACACTTCTTCAGACCATATCCATTTCCTCGGGAGATGCTGTCTGACCCGCTGAATTACTCCACCTTTTCATTTCTTTCTTTTCATAATTTTCAGTACATTTTTATTACATTATTAATAAAACTTGTTCAAATGTATACTGCACACAGTCATCATCCAAGTGAAAGACAATGGTGCTATGTTAATTGGAAACAGAAACATTGAAAATAGGTGCAGGTGTACGCCAATCGGCCCTCCGAGCCAGTACAGCCAGTACAGCCATTCAGTATGATCATGGCTGATCATCCCAAATCAGTACCCCATTCCTGCTTTCTCCTCATATCACTTGATTCCGTTAGCCCTAAGAGCTATATATAACTCTCTCTTGAATATATCCAGTGAATTGGCCTCCACTGCCTTCTGTGCCTGATAATTCCATAGATTCATAACTTTCTGGGTGAAAAGGTTTTTTCTTATCTCAGTCCTAAATGGCCTACCCCTTATTCTTAAACTGTGACCCGTGGTTCTGGACTCCCCCAACATCGGGAACAATTTTCCCGATTGATCTCCATCAAACAAGGCATCGGACACCATTAGCTAAATCATTTTGACAGAGATCAAGAAATCAAGGAAGGTTTGGACCAAGATTTATTTTGGCACTAAACCACATCAAAAATGGTCATCCACATATATTTCTGTCATTCAATATTGGGATATTTGAGTGCTCGGGGAATCAGCCCTCAAAAGGGCTGAGGGGTAACCTTTTCGCACAAAGGGTGATGGGTGTCTGTAACAAGCTGCTGGAGGATGTAGTTGATGCGGGGACTATCTCAACATTTAAGAAACAGTTAGACAGGTACATGGATACATGGATAGGTCAGGTTTGGAGGGATATGGACTGAACGCGGGGCAGGTGGGACTAGTGTAGCTGGGACATGTTGGCCAGTTTCCGCACTGCATCACTCTATGACTTTATGACTCTATAACACTAATTTTGGGAGATAGACACAAAGTGCTAGAGTAACAACGGGTCAAGGCAACATCGTTAGAGGAAAAAGGATGGGTGAAGATTCGGGTCAGGAATCGTCACTCATCTTTTTTCTCCAGAGATGCTGCCTGACCCGCTGAGTTACTGCAGAACTTTGTGTCAATTTTAGGTATAAACCCACATCTGCAGTTCTTTGTTTCTACTAACTTTGGGGTGCTCAGATTCTCTGGTCTCAGAAGGTTTTTTAGACCATCCATGAGAAGTACTCTGTACCGGAAAAGGTGTTTGATTGTTCAGAAATGTATTTTCAGTGATAGTGTGCTCATATGGTAAAAATGTAACTTAATAAAACCTTTAGTCGCACATTAAGGTTTGGAGTAAACAATGTCATTGGAGCTATTGAAAATGTGTTGAATCACCAGCTATCATCTCGGATCTTGAGAGTACAAAACTCAATGTACTTTGATTTTGGAGAGATTACACTGAGAGCGTCTCCACAAGAATACCTACTTGTCATGATGAATAAAGACCTTTTACATGACAGAAATAAGCCACTTACCATTTCAAACTTGCCATTCAGTATAGTCATGGCTGATCAGCCCCAGCCTTCAATTACTCTTTTGTGCAAGATCCCCAGAGTCTTCACTGCCTCAAGCTTTCCAATGCTTAGCTTAGATTTGGTTATGGTTATGGTTATGGTGAGAAGCTTTGTTTTGCATGCTATTCAAACAGATCAGATATACTATACATAAATACATCAGTGCAAACCCTAGTACCATAGACAGAGCAAAGGAGAAGATACAGAGTGCAGAATATAGTTCTCAGCATCAGTCCATATGTTAATATTAGCTAAATTAAAGACACCATAAAATGGAGGATCCCTGCACTTGTCAGAATTGCTTAACCCTTGTCAACTGAACTTTACAGGCTTTGATTGGCGCCAGCCAGTCCAGGCTCAGACTGATATGCAGGATGGTAAGGGGTCCAGGTGTTCTCCATGTTTCTCTTAAATTGATAACATGTATAGTGGTTTTGCAAACTAACCTTAAATGCATAATTTCTATTGGGCCGCTGAAAAACCATTGTAAAATAGAATAATAATGTTGCAAGACATTCATTTTGTTAATTGATGATTGGTCAAACTGTTGAGCCTTGGAGAAATTGTTTGATTCCCAGGGCACATATTTCAATGTTTGTTCTTGTTAGCTTCCTTCGAGAGCTTTCTTTCTTATACAATGTATGAGATGTTGTATTATTGGGTTAGGGGAATGCATTCCTGTTATGTATGGGGTTAATCGATATCTGTAATTGGGTTATTGAGAGACCACCCCCATGTGGTTCGGCCCCTCGAAGTCCCGGGACATATAAAAGTCTGCTACCATGAGGCTCAGCGTCGATCTTCTGGAAGAGCGCTCGGGACTGCGTGAACTTCTGGAGTGTCTCTGTCTGAGCGAGGCCTAGAGGGCTTGAACAGACAGACACGAGGATCAAACCCGCGGTGGGATAGGGACAGTGTTTGATCTGTGACGCGCTTTTGGTAAAATAAAATGTAGTTATTTCAAGTGCTTGATTCAGCGTTTTTTTACTGAAACTAGACTGGGGGGAAGCTTAGAAACGAGCAATTATCATTGGGGGCTCGTCCGGGATCTCAAAAGACCCCCAAACACAAGTTTGTGATCAAGGGTTTTAAAGAAGGAACTGCAGATGCTGGAGAATCGAGGGTACACAAAAAGCTGGGGAAACTCAGCGGGTGCAGCAGCATCTAAGGAGCGAAGGAGATAGGTGACATTTCGGGTCTAGACCCTTCTTCCAGTCTGAAGAAGGGTCTCGACCCGAAACGTCGCCTATCTCCTTCGCTCCTTAGATGCTGCTGCACCCGCTGAGTTTCTACAGCTTTTTGTGTACCTTTGTGATCAAGGGTGTTGTGCTGTTTCGATCGCGAGTGCAGAAATCAGGCCCACGGCATTGGTTTTCGGCACTTCGTGAGTCGTAGCAGATCGATCATTCGCGGGCTTGGGAAAGGGTCTAATCGAGATCATTAGAACAGAGTCTAGCAAACACAGTTAGCATGCCTTTGGGTTGTAGGCCCATAAAACCAGGCTGGGGTTAGAGGCCCTGGTGGGGTTGGGTTGAGGCCCTTTCCTGGGTTAGAGGCCCAAAACCGGTCATAGTTGGACTGACTGCAGCTGCCTATAATGAGAGCCATTCATCAGGCAAGGAGTGGCCCAGGGTTCGACTTGGTATCCGAATTGGTGGGGTATTAAAACACAGGTCTCGCCTTCGATCGGATCGCTGCCGGGAGCGCAAATTGAAAACGTGCGTTTCGAAAAACGGCATTGATAATTCACAGAGCGAAGCGGCCAGGCGCTGGATCCTCGGTACTTAGCAGAAGGGTGTATCTGTGTGTAGGTATCTGAGTCTCTCCCTGAAGTGACGGATGAAGAGCCTCGAGAAGGTACTTGAACAAACTGAGAGATTGGCCAGAATACTCCAGTTCGTTCAAGAATTTAATCGGGCAATTTTAGCTGATTCGCGAGCCCGCGTTGTAAGAGAAATCCGCACCAAAAATTAGGAGATCGAGTTCGAGTCAGAGTATATTTACAGCTAAATTTTCAAATACTGTATTTCATATTGAAGTTCTGCGTAAGGTGGGATCCGAATTCCTGTATAAAGAACTTCGAAGTTGGTGCATGTCCGTGATCGATTCCGAATAGCGGCTGATCAACAGTGAATAGTAACCCTCTGGTTGATTGTTGACGAGTACCTGATAGCGAAGAGTACCTGAGAGACGGGAGCCTCCCTACTTGATGAAAAGTAATCCGATTAACGAAGGGTACCCCTAATTCTGTCAAACTTAGAGAGGAGGGATAGAGGTCCCCCTATAGAAGTCCAGTCTTAGAAGAGGGATAGTAACATTCTGGAGGAAATGAATAGTACACCTCAGCAAAGAGTAAACTAGGAAGGGGAAAATCTTCGGTATCAGAGGGAGAGATTCACTGCGTGATAACAGCGTGACGCGGTGTCGAGATTGAGTGTTCGTGAATGGTGCATTAGTGCTTTAAATCCTTTTGTAAGTTGTAAAAATCTAGCTTTCCCTCTTGTTATAGGATCTGGATTACGTAAATATTCTCTGTATGAAAATATATTTAGAGTAATTAAGCGTTAAGATTAGATCGTGTTAAGTCCGCGTAGCCTAAGGAAAGAGCCTGAGAGTGCTAAAGATAAAAGGAAAAAGAAATCTTTCACAGAAAGATTATAATCCATAAGTCTTAGGCATGAGGATCCGATGGTTGGCACTGGTTACGAGGGGGATGACGATGACTATTTAGAAGACTTGGAGAGTGTTAGAACTAGAAATTCAGGGCCACCACCTTATTCATCTATCGATCCCAATACCTCAAATTCACATTGCGGAGCTCGTAATAGGAATTTGACAATCAAATTCCCGGGTACAAACTTCCTTAACCCCTACCACTCTGTCCATCACGGTACCAGAAGCCAAACTAAGAAAAATACTAAAATAGTTATGGAAAAATAAGAGCATACCCCTAGACAAATTGAGCAGTTAAGGAAGGAAGGAAATCCTTTAGAAAGTACCGTGAACCACCCTGGTGAAGGGGAAGATACATCGTGGTGTGAGACCATAATTGAAGAGGCTGAGGTAGATACTGAAGCTAAACAAACCACCCTTAGACAGTTCCCTGTAAGGGAAATGCCTAATCCTTCTTTTGATCCAACCAATACAGTAAGTGCAAATAATCCCCGTACAATTAGAGTTTATTCCGCATGGAAGCCTAATGAGATGATGGCTATTTTGAGTCAAATACCCGATCGTAGACAATAATGAGGAAGATGCATTTCATTGATAGAGGCAGTAAAATTCAGATATTTGAGGATATCTGCTCAGAGGCAGGGAGTTTGAGGAATCCCTCAACATGTGCTAAATTCTTTCAGCTAGGCTATAAAGAGTTGCCAGCACGCTGGAACATCATTTGCCATCCTCTCGGGGATAGGTAAGCCAGTAAAGGCCGAACTGGCATGTAGCATTTTTACCTGAATTGCAGGTTTGTGTTGTAAAAAGTAAATAAATAAATAATAAATAGCAAAAGCTCCGTAAGGGAGCAGTTTGGCAACCCAAGTTCAGGTAGGCCAAGGCCAAAACGGCAATATGTCCAAAAGACAATATTCGGCAGGAAGGTACTGCATCCATTGAGGTTATATCTGTAGCTTCAATTGGAAATGATTGAGAGGCTGGTTGAAGGAAAGTTTGCCGGCTGGTTCACTGGTCTGCAGGGTTCAGGGTTGCATTATGATATCTCCCACTCCGAGGAGGGGTGTTTTGACGATTATTTGTGGAGACTCTGACTGTGAGGTAGTTGACAGTGAACTCGAATTCCCACATCAAGTGGATGATATGCTTCAATCTCAAGTCTTATAAGAATCTGATGGCCCTTGTGACTAAATTTGCCATCCCTTCGGGGATAGGAGAACCATTAGAGGGAGAACTGGCAAATAGCATTGGTTACTTGACTTCTCATCAGTTGATTGAGAAGATCATGCAGGACACTGCTGGATAGTATGCTAGTCCTGATTTCTGCCAGACACTGGAGGTCCGTAGGTTAATGCCACCATTTGGGGCTATCTGAAGGGTAAAAACAAATTCAAAGGCTTTTAAACTCCAGCGAGTTTCAGAGAATTCTCAAAGAAGGATTACGGCCTTTGCAAGGACGGTGGAGGGAACTCAGCTGTCTGAATTGCAGTAGACGCCTTAACACTTTTGTGTAATGCACAGTTTTAAAACTCAATTGTGTTGGGATGGCATAGCCTGAGATCAACCCAATATATAGTAATTTTGTGCAAGGCAAGTATGTGCAGTCTGCAAGTATCTCTTTGGTGAAGACTTGGGCTAGCAAGTGAAAAAACATGCAAGAGGAATTCAAGGTTACTTTACGGTGGATGTGGTAGAGACTCCCTTTGTGGATAAGACTCCCGTTTACCTGCAGGCTTATCATCCCTACTGAACTAGTGGGCAGATACCACTACACTGAGGCTGGTTGGAGCACCAGGTCTACACAAATTAAACTAAGCCAGAGGGTTTTATTTTCACAGGTTTCAGAGCTCATCATGGGGGGGCAGCGCACTCTACTACTCAGTATCGTTCCTCGGCTGGCCACGAGGCCTGAGCCAAGGGGACAGAGCAAAGTCATTGGGTCAGTGACTCTATTGATCAGCTCTGCCCTAAGGCCATTTTTTGGTGGTCAGCCTCAGGGGTTGCTGGATCTTGGTGGCGGGGGTGATAATTACCTTGTGCCTATTTTTTATTGACAGCCTTGGTGGTTTTATACCAAGTGCTTCTTAGAAACTGCCTTGATCACATCTACAGCCACCGTCTGTCTCATCATGGACAGCAAAGTGACATGAGGTGGAGGTCTTTGAGGTATGCAAATATGATTATTTCATCAGTCGCATGAGATGTGCTGATGATATTCAAGTCGGAGATAGGTTGAGAGACTGTTTCAACAACAGGTGGGGCCAATAACCTCCGATCATTCCATTTTACAAATCATAAACGCTATAAGATTCGTTTCTGCTGATCAATGTACCTCCGCAGCAAGAGAAGTCAACATTGTTGTACATACGGACTAAAGATGGAAACTATGGCTATCCAAGTTAAAACAGAGACATTTTACAAAAAGATGAGCATTTTTCCCATGAACAAGAGGGATATATTGTCCAATATCTTTTCAAGGTTCAAGAAAAGTGGAGGATGTCAATCATTCTACGATTTTGCTAGTCTGAACATGTGCTTGGAATAACCATTTTAAGATGGATAATTTTCATTCAGCAAAACAGCTGATTACAGAGTCTGAAGAAGAGTTTCGTCCTGAAGCACGTCGCCTATTTCCTTCGCTCCATAAGATGCTGCCGCACCCGCTGAGTTTCTCCAGCACTTTTGTCTACACCAGCTGATTACAGAGGATTGCTATAGGGGCCTCAATCGATCTCAAAGATGCATACCTTTCACACCAAGGCACGAGAGTCACAGAATATATCTGAGGTTTATCTGGCAAGGCCAGTTGTGGAAATTTTAAGCTCTACCTAAGTAGGTTTACTTCAACCCTAGGCTATTACAAAGATTCTAAAGTCAATGTTGCCCTACTCAGATCTAAAGGGCATTTTGTCATGGAGTTTGTAGAGGACATGCTTATTGTAGGGAAGAGATCAGGTGTCACAGAGTTAGCTGTTTCAGGAACCAAGGCCACACTCCTAAATATCTAGGTTTGTTATCATCTAGGAAAGTTCATACTGGAGCCGCATTATCTATTACACATTTAAAGGTTTTGTCATAAAACTCTGCGGATATGTCTCGGACCTTACCCACAGTTAAGGCTCAGGGTATATTATCAGCAGATCCATGACGCCTAATGCCTTCAAGACAAGGCAAATAAATAGTATGCCAAAATGGCCTAACCCACTCCATGGCTTCCATTGTAAATAAGTCAGCTGAAGAAGTCTCCTATATTTGCTCGAAGACACGGACGGTGGGTAGTTCAACCTATCTCTCGTGCACCTATCCTAACTTCACTGCGTGGTTCCGTATAAAGTTTGTGAAGAGACACATGTGAGCTACTTATTAAACAGAAGTAGCAGAGGTTTGTGGTTTTCTTTTCAGTTTGGTTTAAGAGAAGCGACTATGTCATAGCTCAATTAACACTGCTCGTACTGCTTGTCGTCGTATCTAGTACTATTACCCTGGGACAATAAATGATTGGTTCTACCCACTGGTGACTAAGGTTATGGAAGGTCTTTTATATGAACACTCGCCTAAAGCCTGATACAAAGTAGTGTGGATTGTGTGGGAATCAGAATTATAAATGGTTTATGCAGATTGATCATAAGCTGTATCCCTAACATTGGAGCAGTTCATACTTAATTTAGTCATGCTTATGACACTGATTTCAGCACGAAGAGCCCCGGTCTTTACACACTCTCCATCTGGATCTTCTGTCATATCTGACAAGAGGGTAGGCATTTTATGTGAATGAACTCATAAGCCCTGAACAGGCACGGTTGGGTACAAGTTGGAGTTGACAGCATACCCACCAGATCGAGATTGGGGTGATTTATTATGTGAAAAGGTAACCGAGGTTACTAAGAGATTGAAAAGAAAAAGTTTATCTTAGTTATATAATAGTTTTCACAAGAGATTGTTGTGCAAACTATTCTCAAGATGACAGTGGTAAGCTGCTGAAAGCGGGGGGGGTGAATAAAATAATTTCAAGTCTCACTCTTCCAGGGAGGCTGGCTCGTCAACAGCCAATAGAATCGAAATCTCCCTTTTCACTTTCTTGCAATAGCAGGAGGCTCAGATGAGCTCGCACTTTTCAGAAGTTTATAAAAATCGTTGAACATGTCTGGCCATATGCAGCTAGATTCTGAACAGTGCTGCATGAGCTATTGTCTAACCCTAAGGCAATTGGGACTGTGATCCAATTAAGGTTGATGAACATGTTGTAAAGTTAGCATCATGTTGTTAATGGCCGATGTCTTTTCTCTTTATGGTTTATTTGTGTAGTGTTTTCACACAGACAGATTGGTTTACTGCAGGGGGAAACCACAGAGCTTCGAAGGCTTCACGTGCCCTCCGCACCCTCCCAACCCTGATTCTCATAAAAATCGTTCGTAAGTCAATCAAGCGTTATTAATCTTTCTATAGTTTAATTTGGTGCAAGTGGCCTTGTGGTTTCATACAGGTGCTTTGAAGATGATTGACGCGCATGCGGGCTTGCAGGTTGTTACTTAAAGTAGTCTCTCACCTTAAACTTCTCATAAAATAAAGATCAAACTCCCAAACGGTAAGTTCTCGTTAACCTTCTATTTTTTAGGGATTGTAATTTCGGCCACTGAGAAAGAAGTCTTGTGAAGAGCAGACTCTAACCTATTGGGGGCAATTTCAGTCCCAAAAGAAGCCAAACAAAGGAAGCAATGGCTTGGCATGGTCAATTATTGCAGACCCTGGATTTCCAAATATTGCTCTAGAAACAGAGGAGCTAACACCCTATACCAGAAGGAGGGTGAATTTAACTAACAAGATCGCACAGAAGCAGTTTGTGAACTTGAAAAGATCTTTAATGCGAGTCCAGCATTTGGGAAGGCCATTATAACGATTCCCCTTCCAGCTGTATGTCAATTCTATCTGATTTGTGCCACTTTGGTTTTATTAATGCAAAAGTATGGGATACAGACATAGACCGTTGTATATTACTCCTCCAAATTAGATCCAGTAGCTAGGGACATCCTCTTTGCACTCAAATCTTAACAGCAATTTACAATAGTTTACAAAACAGCTGATAATTTGACTACTCCAGCAGGAATTGTGGGTGTACAGTTCACATTCGGCATTGTTGGGCAGTTTCAAAACCCAGCATTTGACCAAGGCCCGCTAAAATAAGTAGAGATCTACCTGCGAAGCAATCCAAAAATTGCAGTGTTTAAACACGGTACATTAATTAAACCCAACCTCCTTTCTTATTCTGGTCTGAAGAAGGGTCTCGACCCAAACGAAACGTCGCCTATCTCCTTCGCTCCTTAGATTGCTGCTGCACTCGCTGAGTTTCTCCAGCCCTTTTGTGTACCTCCTTTCTTATTTCTCACCCAGAAGTGTGAGCGGGAGCAGGACACGACTGTTTATTGTTATAGAAAAACCTCAGTGGAGAGAGGACTTGAGGGATGTACCCATGGAAGACGCTGACATCACATTATATGTGGAAGTAGTGCATCCATTGGACCACGGGGTGAGAGGTTGTCGGGGTATGCAATTATTAATCAAAAGACGGAAATTGTAGAAGCAGCTGCTTTTGAATCACCGTATTCAGTGCAACAAGCTGAATTATTCACTTTAATTAAGGCATATTATTGGGAAAGATATAAAAATAAACATTTACACTGATTCTCGATATGCATTTGGGGTGGTGCATGATTTCGGCCAATTATGGAAAATAGGGGATTTTTAACCTGCAGTTCCCGGAGGTTCCCAGAGGTTTTTGTCAGTCTCCCTATTGGTCGAAAATGGTTTCCGCTTCTTCTGCAGCTGCACACCCGCTGAGTTTCTCCAGCTTTTTGTGGCTGCTGCACCCGCTGAGTTTCTCCAGCTTTTTGTCAGCTTACAATGCTTGTTCCCTTATCACCCGATACTATTTTTGCATATCTTTCACTCATTGTCCTTATCTCTCCACATCACCGTCTATATCTCTCGTTTCCCTGATCCCTGACCAGTCTGAAGAAGGGTCTCGACCCGAAACGTCGCCTATCTCCTTCGCTCCTTAGATGCTGCTGCACCCCGCTGAGTTTCTCCAGCTTTTGGTGTACCCACGATTCTACAGCATCGCAGTTTCCTTCTTTAAAACTTTGTCTACGCCTCACTGCGATATCTCTCAAGGTATGCCTACTTTGATAGTTTCTCCTCCTCCCTACGGAGACAGTTTCACAAGCTCCCTTTTTCTAACGGCTGCTAACTGCTCAACACCCCCCTCTGTGATACCCCCTTCCCTCCGCCAACTCAACGACCACATCCTCACCCAGACTCGATACCACAGCCACATCTGCTTCCTCGGGGCTTGCCTGCGCCTCCATCATCATACCCCGTGGATTCCAGCTCCAATTCCCTGCGTCCCAGGCGGATCCAGCCGGACTATCGGAACCTACCGACGGGCCATCTGCCGCCACTCTGTACAATTCTCCAACCGGCACTTAAGATCCCCACCCTGGTTGCAATGCCCGACACCAGCAGGACCTCGCATTGACGTCCCGAAACTTCGGGCCTCTCTCACCCAGACCTGCAACGGACCCCCAACTAAACACAACTGCCAATCCTCCGGAAGATCCACCGCTTCAATCACAATTCCTGTCCCACTACCTCCACCAAGGACCTGGAAATTAGCCCGCCTCCAGGCCGTTTCCAGCCATCGACAATCGCCGACTCGACCGCCCGCAGGCCCCGGGCCCCAACTCTGGCCCGAGCCGCCGGCCTGAGTCCCCCGACGCCACTTGTCCCACGAGGAGCGCCTCCAGGACTCACCAGTACGGCCCGCCTTCACCGACCCCCCCCTCCACGCCGATGCTGCCGCCGACCTCCACCTGCCTACTGATGAATGCCCAGCACCCGCTGCCTGCCTGGTAACTCGGGTGTTTATCCTCCCCCTCCCCGATTCCACCGCCCTTCACCAGCGCAACGCGACTGCCGACCTCGCCGCCCCCCGGACCTCACCTAACCCCATCGCCCTCCGGGGGCCCATCCAGCATCGCCAGTGTACTGGGCCCGCCGAAGACCACAACCGCACCCGCCTCACCTTGCATCGCCTCCGCCGGAACCGGGCCATCCGAACACGGCGCCGCGACCGCCACCCCACTCCATCTCGCCGCCTCACCGGTCGAACCTACCACCCGCCCACCGGGACCTCCAACGCATCACCCGCCGACCCCGACTTATCCACTGCCCGCGGACTCCTGCCCTTCGGGTCCCGCGCGACCCACGACTCTCCACCGCCCTCCAGCAGCCCGCAGCAGCCGTCGCCCTTCCCACCTGCAGACTGGACACTGCAGTGGCCTGAAGCCTCCACGTTGCTAACCCCCCCACCCGCTCTGTCCTTTAACGGCACTGGTCCTAGTGCCCGTCTCCTCCCCACCCCAGTAACCTTAGTGGCTATCCACTGGTCTTCCCCAGCCCCCCCCTACCATGTAACCCCTGCTCTTCCCCCCACCCACATCCACAGCCCCCATAACCCCCCTGAACCAGCCTGACCACCCTCCACCCCCCCACCTACACAACGCTTCGTCCCTCAGTCCACTCACCTGCCTTCCTTCCTCCGGCTACAACCCCCCCATCCTTGCCGCTGTTCACCATCCCCCCGGACCTCCCCCTCTCCGCCATCGAACTTCTGTCCTCAGCAGAGGTCTCACCTTTGTCCCCCTCCGTCCCCACCTCAATGAGTTGCCGCGCCCACCACGACGTGGAGCTCGAATATTCTAACCGTTCGCCTCCGCCTCACAGCGTTCTTCCACGGGAAGAAGCCCTCGCCCCCCACACTGATGATCCCTTTTTTCCTGTCCTCCCACGCACCGCCTCCACTTGGAACCCCCCCTCGTAGCCTTCCCGGCTGTAGAACTATTTATGCCAGAACTGCCCGTCGGACATCAACCGCCTCGACTTCTCCACCCCCCTGTACTCACGCCAATCTCTCCAGCCCTGAACGTACTGCCATCGAACTCACTCCGTAACAACCAGACTGGGTTTATCAAACCCCGCCGACAAAGGGAGGGCCGTGGTATTCTGGCGCGTTGATCTCTACAAAGCTGACGAGGCCCGCGCGCCAACTCTCGGACACCTCCTCCTACTTACCCCCTGGACCATGACCCCACTGACGAACACCAGGCGCCACCATCTCGAGCGACCAAACCAACTTCATCGCTCGGGCTCCCTACCCCACCGAGCCTCCGACCTCATCGTTTCCAGCCCCGCACGCCCGATTTTACCTTCTCCCCCAAAATCCCACAAACCCGACTGCCCTGGCAGACCCATTGTCTCTGCCTGTTCGTAGCCCCACCGAACATATTTCCACATACCTTGACGCCATCCTATCCCCTTTGTTAAATCCCTCCCCACCTATGTTCAAGACACCTCAGACACTCTCTCCGTCGGGCTCCGTGCATTCCATTCTCCAGGCCCCCCATCCTCTCATCTTTACCATGGACGTCCAGTCACTACTACACCTCCATCCCCCACCAGGACGGTCTCAAAGCCCTCCGGTTCTTCCTCGACCAAGGAGCAAAACCCATACCCTCCACTGACACCCTCCTCCGCCTAGCAGAGTTGGTCCTCACCCCCAATAACTTCTCTTTTGATTCCTCCACCCTTTTTTTTCCTCCAAGAACACAAGGCGTAAGCTATGGGACACGCAGGGCCCCAGCTACGCTTGCCCTCTTTGTTGGGTACGTCGAACAATCCTTGTTCTCGGCGTACCAGGGCCCCATCCCCGCCCTCTACCTCCGTTACATCGACGACTGCTTTGGTGTCACCTCCTGCACCCACACACAACTGACTGACTTCATTCATTCACCACCAACTTCCATTCCGGCACTCAAATACACTTGGAACCATTTCCGACACTTCCCTACCATTCCTTGACCTCACCATCTCTATTGCAGGTGATACGCTCCTGACCGACATCCACTACAACCCACTGACTCCCACAGCTACCTGGACTACTCTTCCTCCCACCCTGCTTCCTGTAAGGACTCCATCCCCTATTCCCCAATTCCTCCGTCTACGCCGCATCTGCTCCCAGGATGAGGTGTTTCCACACCAGGTCATCACAAAATGGCCTCATTCTTCAGAGAACGGGATTCCCCTCCCCCACTATTGATGAGGCTCGCACCAGGGTCGCCTCCATACCCCCAACACTGCCCTCGCTCCCCATTCCCCCACCTCGCAAACAGGGCAGAGTCCCCCTGGTCCTCACCTTTTTCACCCCACCAGCCGGCAAATACAACATATAGTCCTCCGCCAGTTTCGCCACCTCCAACGTGACCCCTCCACCCGCCACATCTTCTTCCCATCTCCCCCCCTGTCTGCCTTCCGCAAAGACCGCTCCCTCCGCAACTTCCCTTTTCCTTCTATCCCTCCCCTCCCACTCTCTACCCCTTCCCCGGGCACTTTCCCTTGCAACCGCAAGAAATGCAACACTTGTCCCTTCACCTCCCCCCTCCACTCCTTTCAGGGACCCAAGCAGTCCTTCCAGGTCCGACAGAGGTTCACCTGCACCTCCTCCAACCTCATCTACTGCATCCGCTGCTGCCAGATGCCAGATGATCTATATCGGTGAGACCAAGCGAGGCTTGGCGATCGCTTCGCCGAACACCTCCGCTCGGTCCGCAATAACCAACCCGACCTCCCGGTGGCTCAGCACTTCAACTCCCCCCTCCCATTCCACATCCGACCTCTCGGTCCTGGGCCTCCTCCACGGCCAAGAGTGAGCAACAACGCAAGCTGGAGGAAACAGCACCTCATATTCCGCTTGGGGATCTGCATCCTTTGGGCTTGAATATTGAATTTTTCTCAATTCTTTAACCCTTGCTGTCTCCTCCCCTTCCCACCTCTCCCTCAGCCCTCGGCCCTGGCATTCCTCTATCTCTATCTCCTCCCCCACCCTAGTCGCACTAGCTTCTCATTTTCACACCACAAACAGCTTACAATGGCTTGGTTCCCTTATCACCGATAACTTTTTGCATATCTTTCACTCATTTTCCTTATCTCTCCACATCACCGTCTATATCTCTCGTTTCCCTGATCCCTGACCAGTCTGAAGAAGGGTCTCGACCCGAAACGTCGCCTATCCTCCTTCGCGCTCCTTAGATGCTGCTGCACCCGCTGAGTTTCTCCAGCTTTTTTGTGTACCCTCCGCTTCTTCTATGTTCCGGCGATTGTTTAAACAAATTGAAAAAATCTCCGGGAACCTGACAAAAACCTCCAGGAACCACACGGAAACCTTGGGTGGGGCGCAAAGTCTCCAGAGGTTTCCGTTCAGGTTTCCTAAGTGGAACAGGGGCATTATACTGTATATGGTGGAAGGGAATAATGGAAAGGCCATTCAGAAGACAGATAAAATCAGGGGAAGAAGCTGTTCCTGAATCTGCAGGTGCGGGTTTTCAAGGGAGAAGAAATAATAGACAGGGTGCGACGGGTCTTTGGTTATGTTGGCTGCTTTTCTAAAGCAGCATGAAAAGTAGATGGGGACAATGTTGGGAAGTTTGACACAAAATGCTGGAGTAACTCCATAGATGATGCTGAGGCATCATCTATGGAGAGAAGGAATGGGCGACATTTCGAGTTGAGACCCTACTTCAGACTGATGTCAGGGGAGGGGCGGTACAAAGACTGAATGTAGGCGAAGACGATAAGACTAGTGGGAGAGCGAGGAAGGGGAAGGGGAAGGACAGATAAGGCAAGGGCTATCTGAAGTTAGAGAACTTCACCCACTGAGGTGTAAACTACCCAAGCGAAATATGAGGTGTTCCTCCAATTTGCGTTGGGCCTCACTCTGACAATGGAGGAGGCCCAGGACAGAAAGGTCAGATTGGGAATGGGAGGGGGAGTTGAAGTGCTGGGTCACCGAGACATCAGATAGGTTAAGACAGACTGAGCGGAAGTGTTCAGCGAAACAATCACCGAGCCTGCGCTTGCTCTCGCCAATGTAGAGAAGTTGACACCTGGAACAGCGGATACAGTAGATCTTTCACTTGCACCTCCTCCAACCTCATCTACTGTATCCTTTATTATTTTGTGTCTATCTTTGATTTTACCAGCATCTGCAGTTCTTTCTTACACATGTTGGGAGGTTTTATCTGTCTGATGGACTGGGCTATATTTACAACTCATGTTAAATACGTATAATGTGTTAACTCCACAGCTCTTTAATGAGATCATGGTTGACCTCTTATCGAAGTACCACTTTCCAACACTAACAATACATTCCCTGATACTTTTAATATCCAATAACCTATCGATCTCTATTTTGGGTCGTGCTTCTTGCATTTTGTAATTGCAATTTCCCTGAAACCCAGTTAGTGCACGATTAAATAATGTGTTACTATTCCATCATCAGTAAGTGACATGTGACAGCCAAAAGAGGTGAAAGAGCCAAATGACCAACTGTTGGGCTACCTGTTAAAAAAAAATACTAATACCTGCAATCAGAAAGATAAAACACACATGCCAGAACTGCACAGCAAATCACTCGGTGCCTGAGAGAGAAATATTTCAAAAGTTATTCAAAACAAAAGGCTATCAAGCAGCAGAGGGATGCATTGTGTTCAACATGAGTCTTCATGAAGTAGGCATAATTGCAAGGAATTCATTTACAGACAATGTTTTCATAGCTCTGCCAAATTGGGATATAATCCTGCCACATTTTGATACCTAATCAAAGAAGTCAGATGATTGAGTGTTCAAAATTTGCCGCAGGAGATCCCTTGCTCTTTTCTCTTTTTGGCTCAATGGCCATAAATCCTGTAATGGTGGAAACTGAAGTAGTAGTTTCATCGGGATTCAGATCTCATATCTAAATTCCCCAGCAGAGCCTTTGCAGCAATAATATCACTCTTCGATGGGCATTTTGTAATACAACTGGTAGGGAAATGGCCATTGATTCCAGGTTGAAGCAATGAATCTCTCAACACTGAAGGTTAGTTTAAATTGATTTTGTTAAGCGAATAAGCCTTCAATACACAGTCTTTCTCACTTGCCTTTATTAATCTTATTGCATTGGAATGACTCCTCACTCTGTGAGGCCTCAATACTCACAGAGGGAATAAGCCTGAAAACATCACATCTATATATATTATCTGTCATGTTTTAGTAAATTATATCTCTCATCAACTATATGTGAAAACTACTTAAAATCCCCATGTACTCCTCAATTATAGAATCGGTGCAATGCTCCATGTTCAGCAAAGGCTTTATTAATCACTAAGATATAGTCTAAAGTCAGAGTTGGAACACAAACTAACAACAGTATGATTTCTGAAAGGGGTTTAGCACTGATCACGGTTAACTATGATGCCTATCGAGCTGACGAGATTTAAACATTTGTGAAGATAATTATTAAATGCAATTAAAGGATACGCAATGTAACTTTTAGTAGCTGCAAAATGAAATGATAATGATAATGTGATGTTCAGAGATAAATATTGACAAATCAAATGGGAAGAAATCTTCAGTAAAATAATGCTGTTTGGTATAGAACACTGTACATAGAAGAGTGCAGCACAGGAGCAGGACCTACAGCCCACAATGTCTGTGCCAAACATAATGCCAAGATGAACTTATCTCAACCGCCTGCACATGATCCATGTCCTTCCATTCTCTGCATATTTATGTGCTTATCTAATAGCCTCTTAAACACCATCATATGTCAATTTGAAACATTGTTTAAAACCTTATTCAAATTTGCAAGCCCCCAGCTCTGCAGTCCTTCCTCCAACAGTACAGATTAGGTCAGAAGAAGTTGTCTCGACCTAAAACGTTACCTATTCCTTTTCCGCAGAGATGCTGCCTGAGCCGATGAGTTATTCCAGCATTTTGTGTCAATCTTCGGTGTAGACCAGCACCTGCAGTTGCTTCCTACACATTTTGTCTGCTCCACTGTGAAACCTCCTCAAGGTATGCCGACTTTCAAGAAGTTCTCTTCTCTCCAACAAGATTTCTGCACCACCCTCTCTCACTGCTCCCCCTCTGTGATTCTTCCTTCCGTCTGGCTCTACGAACATGTTTTAACCCTCAAGAAGGGTTTCGACCCAAAACGTCACCTATTCCTTTTCTCCAGAGATGCTGCTTGACTTTAGTCAGAGGATGGTGAATCTGTGTAATTATTTGCCACAGAAGGCTGTGGAGGCAAAGTCAGTGGATATATTTAAGGCATAAATAGATAGATTTGTGATTAGTACGGGTGTCAGGGGTTATGGGGAGAAGGCAGGAGAATGGGGTTAGGAGAGAGAGGTAGATCTGCCATGATTGAATGGCGAAGTAGACGTGATGGGCTGAATGGTCTAATTCTACTCCTATCACTTGTGATCTTATGACTGTTACTCCAACATTTTGTGTCTATCTTCGGTGCCAACCAGCATATGCAGTTCCTTCCTACACAGCACAGAATACTTCCTTAATATTCTTGGACTGCAACCTCAGCCTTCTGACTCAGGCATGAGTCTGCTAACACTCGACTGCAGCTTTGACAAATAAAACAATGCATGGAAAGTATGTGCAATAAAGGTCAATAAAGGTCAATGTGCAATAACTTGCAACAATAAAGTTCTGCCTATGGGGACAATGTTACTGAGCACCTGGTGAGGTTGTGAACTCACAAAAGGCAGAGAGGATGAGAAACGGCAATGAATTTGAAATTCCAGGCCCTGTGGTGAAGTTGTTGGTGAAATTCCATTTATGCTGTCAGAAGACGCAAGATACTTTCCCTACTTGAAAGAGCGCCTGACATATCTGCTGTTGCACAATGCAACTCAGAACCAGCAACCACTCAATTTAAGAACATCACCAGAATGATCTGTTCCCACAAAGTGCAAATGAAGGCCCTCCCTTCCTCCCCCAAGCGAAGGCCTAATCGGCCCTCTTCCACCAACATACTCATTCGTTCGGTGAAACTTGTCCATCCGATCAATAGACAGTAGACAATAGACAAAAGGTGCAGGAGTAGACTTTTCGGCCCTTTGAGCCAGCACCGCCATTCAATGTGATCATGGCTGATCATCCCCAATCAGTACCCCGTTCCTGCCTTCTCCCCATATCCCCTGACTCCGCTATTCTAGCTCTCTCATGAAAGCATCCAGAGAACCTGCCTCCACCGCCCTCTGAGGCAGAGAATTCCACAGACTCAACCACTCTCTGTGAGAAAAAGTGTTTCCTTGTCTCCATTCTAAATGGTTTACTCCTTATTCTTAAACTGTGGCCACTGGTTCTGGACTCCGGCAACATCGGGAACATGTTTCCTGCCTCTAGCGTGTTGAAACCCTTAACAATCTTATATGTTTCAATGAGATTCCCTCTCATCCTTCTAAACTCCAGAGTGTACAAGCCCAGCTGCTCCATTCTCTCAGCATATGACAGTCCCGCCATCCCGGGAATTAACCTTGTAAACCTGCGCTGCACTCCCTCAATAGCAAGAATGTCCTTCCTCAAATTAGGGGACCAAAACTACACACAATACTCCAGGTGTGGTCTCACTAGGGCTCTGTACAACTGCAGAAGGACCTCTTTGCTCCTATATTCGATTCCTCTTGTTATAAAGGCCAACATGCCATTCGCTTTCTTCACTGCCTGCTGTACCTGCATGCTTACTTTCATAGACTGATGTACAAGGACCCCCAGACCCCGTTGTACTTCCCCTTTTCCCAACTTGACGCCATTTAGATAGTAATCTGCCTTCCTGTTTTTGCTACCAAAGTGGATAAATCTCACATTTATCCGCATTAAACTTCATTTGCCATGCACCTGCCCACTCCCCCAACCTGTCCAAGTCACCCTGCATTCTCATAGCATCCTCCTCACAGTTCACACTGCCATCCAGCTTTGTGTCATCTGCAAATTTGCTAATGGTACTTTGAATCCCTTCATCCAAATCATTGATGTATATTGTAAATAGCTGCGGTCCCAGCACCGAGCCTTGCGGTACCCCACTAGTCACTGTCTGCCATTCTGAAAGGGACCCGTTAATCCCTACTCTTTGTTTCCTGTCTGCTAACCACTCCTCTATCCATGTCAGCACTCTACCCCAAATACCATGTGCCCTAATTTTGCCCACTAATCCCCTATGTGGGAACATATCAAATGCATTCTGAAAGTCCAGGTACACTACATCCACTGGCTCTCCCTTGTCCATTTTCCTAGTTACATCTTCAAAAAATTCCAGAAGATTAGTCAAGCATGATTTCCCCTTCGTAAATCAATACTGACTAGGCCAGCTCCTCCCTCATGGCCCCATAGTCCCCTTTATTCAACTGCAACACTAACACCTCCGATCTACTCTTCAATTGTAGATTAAACCTGCCTCTTCATGGCTCATTAACCCTCAAGGTCTTTTATCAAATCCGGTTCATTACATAACATTAAATCCAGAATTGCCTTCTCCCTGGTAGGCTCCATTACAAGCTGTTCTAAGAATCCATCACAAAGGCACTCTATAAAGTCCCTTCTTGGGGTCCAGTGCCGACCTGATTTTCTCAGTCTACCTGCATGCTGAAATCTCCTAGGCTACTGTTTGTGGGCCTGTAGATTAGTCCCCTGAGGGTCTTTTAACCCTTACAATTCCTTAGTTCTATCCATATTGACTCCATATCTCCTGTTTCAATGTCACCCCTTGCAAGGGACTGAATTTCATTTTACTTCGGAGTCACGTGAGTGATTAAATGAAGAACCCATCAGCCACGCATGCGTGTCATTACGTCTAACGCATGGCGTTCTGACTGGCTGGTGGCGCGTCGCTCCATCAGCGGTAGTTTTAAAAGGCCTCCAGGTAAATCTTGAACTTAGTTTGCGGTCGTTTTTCTTCTTCTGTTTTACAGCAAGAAGGTCATGGAAAAGGTGAAGTCTCGACGGGCTGCAGGGAGAACCGCTTCTGAAAACCGTGGCAGTGCGGTCAGCAGGCAGCAGTCCGTTTCACCGTCGAGGTCGCTGACTCCACGGCCAGCGATCCCGGGCTCGGTGCCCATGGACAGCACTGTGGCTACCCCGCGGGTCGGGAAGGCCAAGTGCAAGTCCAACAGGCCAGTGGACTCTGATGAGTCCGGCCGGAATGTTCGCCTCCCCCCGAGCGGGAAGCGTCGGCAGACGCCTTTCCCGCATGGAGCATCTTCTGGAGAAGATGCTCCAACATGATGTGCCCTCTGGTCAGGAGGCATATCTCAGCGAGCCTCGAGGCCTCGCAGCAGCACCTGGTACAGGGCTGCATTATGTGTCCCCCGCCATTCGGCCTGTTCTCAACCCCAGGTTTGCGGGGTTGTGTAAGGCCAGTAATGTGCAGCCGCCCAATTTGCTGTTTGGAGAAGACCTGTCTAGCCAGGCTAAGGTTATGGATGATGAGTCAAAGGCTGTGGGCTACTGCAGGCTCCAACACCTAACAGACAGTCATCGTTCCGACGGGATCCAACCCCTACGCCTTGACCAGCGGAAGACCTACTAAGGAGGCCACCTCCAACTTGAAGAACCAAAGAACCGGCCGGAGGTCTTTTTTAGAACATGGCCCGAGCCGGCCGACAGCCAAGATGTGCAGCTGGCGCACACCAGCACCTCAACTCCCCAAACATCGGGGAAGGAAATAAACATCCAGAATCCACCGACCAATGCGGAGGTAGGTGTGTCTGGGTCTCAATGTAACATACCGGGTATGGGTCCATTGCATGTTGGTGGTAGGTTACGTTTCTTTGTGCATGAGTGGCGGTGGTTAACTTCTGACTTGTTCATACTGCACAGTATAGAGGGGTTCAAAATTGAATTTGTGGGCTCTCTCCCACCCACGCAGCATGCTCCGAACCGTACCTTTACTCGTTCAAAACGGGATGATTTGGAAGTTCAGGCTGAAATTGAAAAGTTATGTGCTAAAAGAGTGATTGAAAAAAACAGTCATGAGCCTCATGAATTTGTATCCAATATTTTCCCTAGGGATAAGAAGGATGGGGGGGTGTCGCATTATTTTGGACTTAACCCAACTTAATACCTTTGTGCAGTACAAACATTTCAAAATGGAAAGTTTAATAACAGCAAAACAGCTAATTTCCAGGGGATGTTATATGGCATGCATTGATCTTAAAGATGCTTATTATTCTGTACCTGTTCCCAAGGATCACAGAAAATACTTTAAGTTTAAATGGATGGGGCAGCTATGGCAGTTTAAAGCGTTGCCGAATGGGTTAACCTCAGCTCCCAGGTTATTCACTGAAATATTAAAACCTGTGCTGGCTCTTTTAAGAGGGCAGAAACATATTAGTAATGGCTTTTTTGGACGATATCCTCATTATAGGGAAAACCATGGAATTGGCTATGTTGGCGGTTTCAGCCACCAAACTCCTGTTTGAACAGTTGGGGTTCCTAATTAACCCTGAAAAATCCAGGTTGACTCCATCCAGGGTTATGGATTATTTGGGATTTACTATTAACTCCAATCACCTGTTAGTCACTTTGCCTGAGGGCAAGAGATTGAAGTTAATAGAAGCCTGCAATCATCTTATCACACAGCAGCTGCCTTCAATTCGACAAGTAGCTAGCTTAATTGGGAAATTGGTGGCTACATTTCCAGCTGCCAAATATGGGCCTTTGCACTATCAGCAATTACAAAGAGCAAAGGTGCAGGCACTCAAACATAATTCCGGCCACTTTGACAGAACGATGCAATTACCGGTCGAAGCCGTTGATGAACTACAATGGTGGATAGCCAATATTGGACATTGTTCTGGCAATATTTCAATTGAAAGCCCTGCAGTTGTTTTACAGACTGATGCCAGTTCCCTGGGGTGGGGCGCCACTGACACCATTACCAGCTGCGATGGCAGATGGAATATGCATGAGATATCCTTTCTGCAGCTGCATGGTGTTAACTATTTGGAGTTGCTCGCAGCCCTTTACGGGTTTGAAAGCTTATTGTGCACACATGCACCATGTGCACGTTCAATTGCAGATAGATAACACCACAGCAGTGGCACATAAATCACATGGGTGGTATCAAGTCGGTATCCTGTGATAAATTGGCGTGTCTCATTTGGAAATGGTGTGTTGTTCGACATATTTGGGTTTCAGCTATCTACCTCCTAGGTAGATTCAACACGGTGGCGGACACCAGGTCCAGTGACAACACAGAATGGGTGTTGAATCATAGAGTGTTTAAGGACATTATTTCTAGGTATGTAACACCGGATATGGATTTGTTCGCTTCAAAATTAAATCATCAATTACCCAAGTATGTTGAATGGGAACCAGACCCAGGGGGCAGAAGCGATAGATGTGTTTTCGCTACATTGGGGTGCAATGTTTTTCTATGCATTTCCCCCATTTTGCCTTGTCAGTCGTTGTCTGCAAAAACTTCAGCAGGACTCTGCCTCCGGCATTCTGGTCGTTCCTGACTGGCCGACTCAGCCCTGGTATCCTCTGGTTCTGAGCATGATTGTAGAACCTGTGTGGAAGGTTCCTAAAGGCAGGACTTTGTTGACAAACCCGGTGTCTGGTGAAGTCCATCCTCTGCATGATTGGCTCAATTTATTGATTTGCAGGTTTTAAGAAGACCGTTCCTTGGACTGGGACTAGCTGATCGCACGGTGGATGTGCTAACTGCAGCGTGGAGAGGCAGTACTCAGATACAATATGCTTCATATATTAGGAAATGGGAAGTGTTCTTTGCACAGGCTGACATTTCTTATGAGGCAGTACAGATTTCTAATGTTCTGGAGTTCCTCTCAAAATTGTACTTTGAGGACAAATTAAGCTACAGTGCCCTCAATAGTGCCAGAAGTGTGCTGTTATCATACCTGCTGCCACTTTCAGAACACCAATCATTGGGGTCTCACCCTCTAGATTCATGAGGGGAGTCTTCAATTCAAATCCACCTAGGCCCAGATATTCTGAAATGTGGGATGTAGGGGTGGTGTTAACTTTACTCCGGTCATGGTCTCCAGTAACTTCCCTGTCTCTACTCCAACTCACGCATAAGGTGGCTATGCTGATGGCATTAGTTTCAGCACAGAGAATCCAATCTTTGCAAAAGCTTTGTTTGGACAGGATGTTCACCTCTGCTGGTAGTTTCACCTTCTTTGTGTATGAACCTATAAAACATAGTAGACCAGGTACCTCAGGATTGAAATTGTAGTTCGTGGCATATCCTTTGGATCCCAATTTGTGTGTAGTTGCTCACCTCCGGCAGTACATTATCCTCACCAAGGGGCTTCGGGGGTCTGAGTTAGCATTACTGATTAGCCACAGGAAACCACATAAGCAGGTCTCAACTCAGACCATTTCCAGGTGGTTCAAGCAAGTTTTAATAAAGGCTGGGGTTGATACTAAAATGTTTAAATCTCATTCCACCAGGTCTGCAGCTACCTCGGCGGCGAGGGCTATGGACGTCCCACTAGACCAGATTTTGTCGGCTGCAGGGTGGTTATCAGCACGCACGTTTCAAAGTTTTATAATAAGCCTTTAGCCAGAATAAGTGTGTTTGCTAACTCAGTTTTAAGTTTGCGTTAATGTCCTCTTGGGTAGAAGGGGAACTGTTATAACCATATAACAATTACAGCACGGAAACAGGCCCTCTCGGCCCTTCCAGTCCGTGCCGACCATTTGTTTTCCCCTAGTCCCATCTACCTGCACTCAGACCATACACCTCCATTCCCTTCATGTCCATATACCTATCCACTTTACTTTTAAATGTTAAAATCGATCCTGCCTCCACCATTTCTGCTGGAAGCTCATTCCACACAGCCACCACCCTCTGAGTAAAGAAGTTCCCCCTCACGTTACCCCTAAACTTCTGTCCCTTGTTGTTGGTTTGTTATCATTAACTACACATTAAATTCAGTTTGTTCATTATGTCATGTCTCTACAGTTTTGTTCACTCTTCTTGATCAACTATACAGTGTGTGACGCATGGATTCGTTCCACGGCATGGAGTCACAGAGCTTTAAAATCTTCACGTAGTCACTCACGTGACTCCGAAGTAAAATAGTAAGATTAAACGAGAACTTACTAGTTTGAAGTTTGATTTTTATTTTATGAGGAGTTACGATGAGGGATTATGTGCCCCCCGCTCCCAACCCCTCCTCATAAAACCAGCTGGTAGTTCTAGTTTCTTCAATCTTACTATTCTCAGATCAATGTTCCTGTCTGTGACTCCACACCACTGCTTTGAAGGTTGACGCGCATGCGTGGCTGACGGGTCCTTCACGTAATCCCTCATCGTAACTACTCATAAAATAAAGATCAAACTTCATACTGGTAAGTTCTCATTTAATCTTACTATTCCTACCAACAGGGCAACCGCACCCCTCTGCCCACCTGAATGTCTTTTTGATAGGAGGTATACCCTTGAATATTCAGTTCCCATCCCTGGCCCTCTTGCAGCCATGTCTCAGGAATTCCCACAACATCATACTTGCCAGTTTCTAACTGAGCCTCAAGCTCGTCCACTTTATTACGTATACTTTGCGCATTCATCTACAGCAATTGGCCCTCATCTTACTCTGTTGTCCATTCTTGAGCTTTCCTTCCCATTAATTCGAGAATCTTTTGTAATTTTTCCTGTAGCCACTTCCCCTTCAACTCCAGCTTTATATTGCCAATTTGTCAACCCCCCCCTCCCCCCCCCCCCCCCCCCCCCCCCCCCCCCCACTATTTAGTTTAAACCCACACGTGTATCCCTGGCAAACCTGCCTGCCAGAATGTCGGTACCCCTCCAGTCAAGGCGTAACCCGTCCCTTTTTTACAGGTCACCCCTACCCCAGAAGATATCCCAATTTTGGTCCCAGTGATCAACAACGTCTCCTTTGATTCCACTCAGGTTCTCCAGTTCCAATGATTCAATGGCTCAATTGTGCTTTATTGTCACATGTGCAAATCATAGTGACATTTTCGAATATCCAGATTTGGCACCATTTCCAAAGTCCGTGTGCTAGGTTTTATGGAGTGGCACCTCATCCAGGCGGACTCGAGACTGCTGCAGGGCCTCCAGCCTTTGTCTTTGTCTGGATCGTCCAGTGAACCCACATCCTTCTCCTCGTGTGGCCATCTTTGTGCCCCAGGGGCGCCTCCTGTGGCCGACGCTTAGGGCACAGAAGGCAAGACCCCAGTTCACTTTCCGACCGGTATTGCTTTTCACGATCATAGCTACACCCTTAATCTACCATCGTAGCCTGCTCCCTCCTCTCCAGTCTCTGGTATTCAGGGACGAGCAGGGCCCGGACTCAACGGCTTCCCCCCCTCTACAGGCCGCAATCCACCGGGTCACTCAGCATCTGGTCTTATGGTCTGCTGGGTCTTTGAGGGCCAGTTCCCGGTTCAGCGGTGGGCATGCCAGGCCTGCTGTCGGGTATGGCCACGGCTTGCCGGGATCCTGCCGTGCGGCTTGCCGGGAGATTAAGGGTGCGGCTGTGGGATGTTACACCAACAGCAGCTATGCCCCTTTGTTTTGTTGGACACATGTTGGAGGAATTTTTATTCCAGGCTTATTTGAGACAACTGTTTCTCCAATGCATTGATGACTACTTTTGGGCCACATCCTGCACTCATACAGAACATGACAATTTCATCACTACTTTTACTGCCAATTTCCACCCTGTTCTCACATTTACCTGATCCAATTCTCTTCCCTTTCTGGATCAACCTATCTCTCTCTGAGGAGATAGACATAGCCACAAACATGCTTTACAAGCCTTCAGGTTCCCACTTCTACCTTGACTATATATCTAATTCACCTCCTTTAGTTTAATTTAGTTTAGAGATGCAGTGCGGAAACAGGCCCTTTGGCCCACCGGATCCGCGCTGACCAGCGATCCCCGCACATTAACACTATCCAATACCCACTAGGGACAATTTTTACATTTACCAAGCCAATAAACCTACAAACCTGTACGTCTTTGGAATGTGGGAGGAAACCGAAGATCTTGGAGAAAACCCATGCAGGTCACGGGGAGCACATACAAACTCCGTACAGACAGCACCCTCACCCATAGTCGGGATCAAACCTGGGTCTGCGGCTCTGCATTTGCTGTAAGGCGGCAACTCTACCGCTGCACCATCGAGACCGCCCTGTAAGGACACTATTCTATTTTGCCAGGCACTTCAGCTCTGCATGTTCTTTCCAGTGAAGTATCCTTCCACTCTGCTGCCTTTCAAATGTCCTTCTTCCTGAAACATGGCTTTGCTTTGACACAGCAGATGGAGTTCTCAACTGCTTCTCCTCTATTTCCCTTCTCTGATCTCAACCCTCCTGGTCCCCACCTTCCACCACACCAGCCCTCACATTCAATGCACTCTCCTTCACTGTTCCACCAGCTCCGCCATATCCCCACTGCCAGCCGTACATTCCCCTTTCCTCTCCTGTTTGCTCCTCTTCATAGGAGAAACCCAAAACAGATGGGGTGATCGCATTATAGAGACCTGCGTTTGGTCTGCATCGATGACTCCCGTTCCCATTTTGTCCTGCCTGTCTGTGACCTCCTCCACTGCCACAGTGAGACGCAATCTGAACTATACGAACACCATTGAGGCACAAGGCACACGGTGCTGATGGAACTCAGTGGGTCAGAATGAACAATGTATAGATTGAAGAAGGGTCTTAACTCGAAGCACCGTCTCAACATTTCTTCTACAGATGCTGTCTGACTCTCATCATAATCATCATCCTAATCATAATTATCATAATCATACTTTATTAGCCAAATATGTTTTGCGACATACGAGGAATTTCATTTGCCATACAGTCACACTAATAAAAAGCAACAGAACACACAAAATACATTTTAACATAAACATCCACCACAGTGACTCCTCCACATTCCTCACTGTGATGGAAGGCGAAAAAAAATTCAATCTCTTCCCTTCATAGTTCTCCCGTGGTGAGGAGCCTCGAGCCTTCCGTTGACGGGCCGATCTTAACTCCCTTAGCAGGCAGCAGGCCCTCTGCGCGGGGTGATCAAGATTAATCAATCTTGAGTCGCCCCATCACCGTCACCTGCGACGCTTCCAAGTTCGGTCTAGGCGCGGCCTGCCTACAGTCTGTCGATAGATCGTTACATCCTGTCTCCTATGCCTCCCGCACCATGACGGACACCGAGCAGCGGTATGCTCAGATCGAGAAGGAGCTGCTCGCGGTGGTGTTCGCCTGCTCCAAGTTCAGAGACTTCCTGTTTGGCAGCAAATTCATGGTCGAAACCGACCACCAGCCACTGGTGACAATTCTGAACAAACTGATTCATGCTGCCCCTGCCAGGCTGCAGCGTATGATGCTGCAGCTCCAGCGTTTCGACTTCAATATCGTCTACAAGAAGGGCACCGAGATGCACATTGCGGACACCCTATCCGTGTGCCCGCCACCCCTACGAAATAGAAGACTTGCTCGTACTGGGCGTTGACTTTATTCCCACCAAGCAGTTACAGCTTCTGGCCGAGCACACCGCTGCCGATCCAGTTTTGCAGCGGCTTGCCTCTGTGATTAAATCGGGGTGGCCGACAAAGCGCTCCAGCGCGCCGACTGAAACACAGCCTTTCTTCCTGGTCCGCGACGAACTGGTGCTACAGAATGGCATTATCGTCAAGGGACATAAAGTTGTAGTCCCGTCTTCCCTGTTTGATTTGTACTACTGCGCAGCCCATAGCGGACACCCCGGGGTCGATGCGACACTCGCCCACGCTCAATGCCAATTCTACTGGCCTGGAATGGCCAAGTATATCCGGGACCGCGTTTCTGCCTGCTCCACGTGCAACAGTCTTGCACCACACCAGCAGCGACAGCCCCTGCTGCAACAACTTGCTCCTGCCTTATCCTGGTCGACTCGTACTCCAACTGGTTCGAGGTGGATTTGCTGACATCCCTCACATCGGAGATGGTAATCCGTAAGCTGCGGAAACACTTCTCCACTTTTGGGTCTCCTGTCCGGTTGCAGACTGACAATGGAAGGCAGTTTACCAGCCGAGAGTTCAAAAGTTTTGCCGACAAGTGGAATTTCGTGCATTTCACCAGCAGCCCAGAGTACCCACAGAGCAACGGCCTTGCAGAACGGGCCGTCCGCAGCGCCAAGCTTCTGATGGAACAGGCGAGACTGTCTAACTCTGATTTGTATTTGGATCTCCAGAACCTCACGAACGTTTTCCAGGGATCCGGCCATGGGGTCCCCAGCTCAGCGTCTGATGTCCAGAACAACCAGACCTACTATCCCGATTGCCCAGCGCCAGTTGCAATCTTGGGTGCTGGAGCCTGCCTCCGTGCAGAGGCGCATTCAAGAGAAACATGACAGCCAGCGGCGTTCCCACGATCGGTTGTGCAGACCACTCGATCCTCTGTTGCCTGGACAGGTTGTTTGGTTGCAGACCGCTGGTGGTCACTCCCGTCTGGCTACCGTGGTTGGGGTGGCCGACTCACCTCGTTCGTACCTGGTCGACTATGAGGGTACCATCTACCGAAGAAGCCGACAACACCTGCTTGCGGTTAATGAGCCGAAGCCGCAGCCCCCGGGGCCCTATGCCCCGCCACTCTCATACCAACAGCCGGCTGCCGTCCCAGTTTGTGTTCCCTGCATGCCTCGATCCCCATCTCACGCGCCCTGTTCCCCTCTGCGCGGGTCACCTGTTGCCGGTCGAGGTTCTGATTTTCCTGCTTCTCCCACCCCACCGCCCTTCCCTGGTTCCCCAGCTGTTTCGTGGCCTCCTGTTTCTTCTGATCTTTCGGGGGAAGGGGGAGACATCCGTACGCGCTCGGGCCAGATTAGTAAGCCACCTGTTTTTTATGGCGATTTTTAAAAATTCTGTGGTCATGACTTCTAAGCTGTTTTGATTTTCTAAGGTGAAGGATGTAGATGGTTTATGCAAGCAACCAATAATATAGCTACCTCAGTACCTATAACCCCGCCTTAGTTAACATCAATCATAACGCTTTCCCCTCCCCTGGGTACAGTTCAGTAGAAGAATGTAACCAGTGCTTGCTGACGTGGGTTATACCCTGTGCTATCATTAAAGGATGCTATACACTTTAAGTATGTGAATTGCTTATTTACAGTCGGCAACTTTGCAACCTTTGGGTCGAACATTGCATTTCCTAACTTCCGGTAACCAGCCCTCTCTTCGTTTCCCATTATCACCCTTGGTCTCGGTCTTGGTCTCACCCCATTTTTCAAAATGTATTGCTAATGGTCAGGATTCACATTCCTTAACATATATCTCAATGGCAGCTTTTGCCTTACATCTCAATCCGACCACCAACTTTGCTTTGAAAACTGTAAACCTACCACAGTTCAGAGGAAGGGTCAAGGACCCGAAACGTTGACAGGTGTCTCTTTCCGCAGATGCTGCTTCACTGGCAGAGTTCTTCCAGCATTTCTGTTCTTGTTTGGTCTTAAGGATAAATGTGGAAGAGACTGACAACACATGATCTGCATAGGAACCTTCTAAGACGTCTCTAGTTGGGACATCGCCATTTAGATTTAAACAGCTCTGCCAACTTCAGTACAGTGGGGCAGTTGGTAGAACTGCTGTCTCACAGCGCCAGAGACCCGGGTTCGATCCTGACCTCTGGTGCTGTCTGTGAGGAGTTTGCATGTTCTCCGTGTGACCGCTTGGGTTTCCTCCCACATCCCAAAGACATGCGGGTTCGTAGGTCAATTGACCTCTGTAAATTGTCCTTAGTGTGTAGTGAGCAGATGAGGAACTGGGATAACATAGAACTAGTGTGAGCGGGAGATCGATGGTTGTTGTGGACTCGGTGGGCCGAAGGGCCTGTTTCCATGCTGCATTTCTAAACTAAAATGACAGAAATAGGCCACATGCACACATTTCCTCTTGGCTAAAATGATAGGCTCCTGTTCCCAGGCAGGCTGCAAGATTAAATTAAAAATATATCATCGAGTCTGCCACCCACATCAACCACTCTCCTGATTTTAATTTGTTCTTCTGATTAACTTGTGAAAATTGATCTGTGAAAATCATTGACTTACTTGTAACCGCCACTTAAGATTCAGTCCCTGCTTGTGAAGAGGGACTGACCTCACAGCGGCGAGCGAAATGCTCCCAGCTCACTTCTGTCTAGTCCCATAATGTTGGACTGGCAAGAAATTGCCAAACCTGGGCAATCTTCAGAAATCTTCTTCTGTTCTGAGAAAAGACAAAATATTCTATGTAGCATCTCCAAAATAGAGATAATCTCTGTATTGACTAGTTAATTTGAAGGAAAAAAACACTCCACTGTCACAGCTAAAAATAGCACAGGCCAGCTGGTTGGAAACACATTTTTGTTGCTAGCTGACATTTCCCAGCCCTGATTTTTTTTAACCATCATATGGTAACCATGCAGGGTTTAGTGACACCAATATTTCAGCCTTCCCTAACAAAGAGTTTTGTAACCCGCCTTCCATCTGTAACAGTATCGGTCAATTCAGCTGGATTTTCCTGAGGAGAATGTATTCAAGTAGCTGTGCAAATTACATGTGCATACTGCGATTTGTTAGCATGAGAGAAAGACTGCTATAATATTTTGAAGACAGTCCCAGCAGTAAAAGCAACCTGAGGAACAACAAATCCTACATTGTGTAACTGGTGCCTTTTTTTAACTGGGCAGTTAGCTGCAAAGAATAGAACATAATCTGCAAGTCACTTGTGGCTATATTTTTCTATCAGTAAATAAATAAATTAAGCCAATCTAAGCAAAAATGATAATAGTCCTCCAAATCTTAAAAAAAAAAACCCATGCAATAAAAAGGCCCATTTGAAAGAGATTTCCATTTCATCACGTTCACCAATCCACAAATATTCCAATTTTTGCTCAGTCTTTATCCAGTCTCGACTGAGAATTCACATTGAATCTACATGCACCAGCCATTCTTGTACCATGTAACAAATCACAGCAGGTTTCAGAAGTCTTATCTTCTCCCATTTGTAGGTGATTTACCTGGAACCTGTGCTTACCTGAGGTTAGCAATGTTCCTGCTGGGGGAAATAGATTCATTTTATTTTCTCTGTCAAAATCCTTCCTTATTTTAAACACCTCCCCTTAACCTTCACTGTTACAAGCATAAGTGTCAAACTTCCTGTCAAGGCACAGCAAGCATCACATTTTTCTCTGACTAATTTTCAAAAACTAAGAGCAAAGTAGTAGGGATTCCAGCTAGGTTTATTGCACTTCAAATATCAAACATGCGAGAAAGAAAGGCGGTTGATTTCCTCTGAGTTTCGTTTTTAGTCACCGATGACAATAATAAGTTTTAGGAGCAGAATTAGGCCATCTGGCACACCAGGTATACGCTGCCATTCAATCATGGCTGGTCTATCTTTCCCTCTCCACCCCCATTCTCCTGCCTTCTCCCAATCACCCCTGACACCCTTACTAAACAAGATTCTGTCAATCTTAAAAATATCCATTGACTTGGCCTCCACAGCTACCCTTGGCAATGAATTCCACAGATTCACCACACTCTGGCTTAAGAAATTCCTCCTCATCCCCTTTCTAAAGCTATGTCCTTTTATTCCGAGGCTGGTGCCTCTGGTCCTAGACTCTCCCACCTGCGGAAACATCCTCTCCACATCCACTCTATCCAGTTGCAGGGTTTAGCAAGAATATCACTGGCACAGCTGAATCTTGGCAGCCATGGACAATTCGCGCTGGCCATCAAACACCCATCTACACCAATCTTACACTAATCCCATGTTATTTACTCCACATTTCCATCAACTTATTTCTGGATCTACCACTCACCGACGGGCTTGGGGCAATACACAATATAATACAATACAATACCATTTATTTGTCATTTGAACCTCACATGAAGTTCAAACGAAATTTGGTTTCTGCAGTCATACAACAAGAAAAGAACCAAGACACACACCAACACAATTTACACAAACATCCATCACAGCGAATCTCCTCCTCACTGTGATGGAAGGCAAAGTCTTGTCTCTCCCCTGCTCTCCATTCTTCTCCCCATGTCAAAGTCAAAGTCAAAGCCCCCGGCGGGCGATGGCAAGTCCCGCGGTCATTTAAGGGCGCGCCGGGCGATGTAAGGCCCTGCTCCGGGTCTTGATGTTGGAGCCCCCGGCGGCCACTAGCAAGGCCCGCGGCCATTTAAAGCCACCAAATAGCAAGCTGCCAGCCCGCACATCTTTGGGGTGTGGCAGTACCAAGGAAAAGCTCAAACAGTCACAGCAAATTCCACACCGACAGCACCAGACGTCAGGATTGATCTGGGTCGCTGGAGTTGTGAGGCGGCAGCTGTGCCAGCTGCGGCACTGTGGCCCATAATTCACAATCATTTGAGCAGGTGAAAGACGAGGTTAAATCAATTTTCCAGCGATATTTGTGCCCATCAAAATGGGGGAAGATTATTGTTTAGGGAAAGTGAGTTTTTTTCCTCCTTTTAAAGCAAAGTTAATCGGAGAGCAAAGATGGACATAAAGTGCTAGAGTAACTCAGCGGGTTAGGCTGCTTCTCAGAAGAAGGGTCCCGACCCAAAACATCACCTATTCCTTTTCTCCCGAGATGCTGCCTGACCCGCTGAGTTACTCCGAAACTTTAAGTCTATCGTTGGTCTAAACCAGCATCTGCAGTTTCTAAATCACATAGCAAAACTCCATTTGCTATTCCTCTCAAACCCACCTACTAATGGTTCCCATTTTTCAATCAGGGACAAGCATACCATCACCATTTTATCAATACAAAAAGCAGTTATAGTATAGAAACTTCTATCTACAAGGGCTATTGTACTTTCTGATGGCATCCAGCCACAAGAGGGAGTGGATAAGGATACAAGCATCAAATAAAGAATTTCCGCATCTCTCCATCATCTTTGTGGGTGAAGAAACATACATACATAAGACACAGCAAAATAAAATAAAAATAAACCTATATACCTAACATTCCATATTTACGGTAGACAAAAATGCTAGAGAAACTCAGCGGGTGAGGCAGCATCCATGGAGTGAAGGAATAGGCGACGTTTCTGGTCGTGACCCTTCTTCTGACCCTATTACTTCGCTCCATAGATGCTGCCTCACTCACTGAGTTTCTCCAGCATTTTTGTCATTCTTTGATTTTTCCAGCATCTGCAGATCTTTCTTAAACATTCCATGTTTACAGATACAATCTATCTGAATTTCCTCATTTTGAACAACATAGTTCACTTTGAGCTGGATCATCAACTGCAACCAACAATAGCTCTTTTTACATTGAATCAGGATTTTGGGTTAATTGGCTTTGGTAAAAATTGTAAATTGTCCCTGGTGTGTAGGACAGTGTTAGTGTGCGGGGATCGCTGGTCGGCACGGACTCGGTGGGCCGAAGGGCCTTTTTCCGTGCTGTGTCTCTAAACTAACTAAACTAAACCCAGAAGCAAATACACACTGTACGAATAGGACGGAAGGAACAGATATCTGTATACAATGGAAATTAATTAACTGGAGCTGAACACGACTAGTCCTTTGTGGCAGATTTGATCGCCTATTCCTAAAACAGGTCTGTAATAATCCAAGAGGCTGGTGACTGGCCAGCCAGAATAATCAGCCCATAGTTATCCTAGTTTTTAGCATTACCCGCACATATCACCATCTCATCACTCAGCTTGGAATATAAGCAGGGAAGCTTTACGAGAGGGACTGATGGAGCATTCTGCTAATCAGGCTTCAGGATGGAGGACAGAGAACAAAGTTAACCTGGAGAAGTCAAATGCTGTGACCTCTTCCAGTATCACTTGCATTTCTTTGATTATTCATCGTAATATTTTGTTCTGTTAACTCATTAGTACTGTTATCTCATTAACGCATCTCCTTATAGCTTAATCCGATGTAATTCTTCTCTTTATTCATTGAACACAGGGGGTTCGGGTTCGCCAGTATCTCAATTTAAAATTTGCCTCCAATTCCCCTATCAGGTGTCTAAACCGTCTGATCTTTCGCCTTTACTTTAGAGTTACAGCGTGGAAACAGGCCCTTCGGTCAACCGAGTCCGCGCCGACCAGCGACCACCCCGTAAACTAACACTACCCTGTACACTGGAGACAATTTACAATTTACAATTTTTACCAAAGCCAATTCACCCACATACCTGCACCACTTTGGAGTGTGGGAGGAAATCGGAGCACCCAGAGGAAACTCATGGGGTCTCAGGGAGAACGTACAAACTCTATGCAGACAGCACCCGTATTCAGGATCGACCCGGGTCTCCGGCACTGTAAGGCAGCAATCCCACCTCTGTGCCACCGTGCCACCACTCAACACCTCTATAACCTCCAGTAATAGCCTTTTGTGAGTCCCTATTTTCACTATTTCATCACTGTTGTAAATCATCTCGGTTCTAATCTCTGAAACCAGCTTAAAACTCTTTTTGTTCTCCCTCTCCTGCCCTAAGGATAATATTAAATCCTGCCTCCACACCAGTCTTGATATCTCCAGTTCGGGACCCGTGTCTAATTGCGCATGATAATTCTTCGCAGAAATGCATCAATGGCACTGCGTACATGCAAATTATAGTTGTTTCGTTGATGCGTTATCCCATTGTGATGTTGCAGGAAGCCTTTCTGGTGATATATTTCTATACACACATCAACCATCACGGTTGAAGTGAGTAAGATTGATTTGGAAGAGGTCTCAATAAATGCGTGAAAGGTGAGTGTAACTGTCGTCATCTCTGACATTGAGAAAATGCTTCTACTGTTGCCTGGTACTTAAAATCATGTTTGGCTTATCACTATTACCAAATGATATTCCATCTGCGAATTTCAGTAGCAGTAGTGGTCGAATCGATTAATAAGCCAATTCCCATCCTTCTGAGATATAGTAACATCACCAGTTATCTATTCTGAATATAATAATAATAATGATAATAATAATAATAGTAAGATTAAATGAGAACTTACCAGTTTGAAGTTTCATCTTTATTTTATGAGGAGTTACGATGAGGGATTACGTGAAGACCCCGCCAGCACGCATGCGCGACATTCTTCAATGCAGTGGTGTGAAATCACAGATACCAGAGTAGACTAATATAGTAAGATAAGAGAGAACTTCCATACCAGTTGAACTTTATAATAGAGGGTTTTGGGAGCGGAGGGCACGTAATCCCTCATCGTAACTCCTCATAAAATAAAGATCAAACTTCAAACTGGTAAGTTCTCATTTAATCTTACTATTTTACTTCGGAGTCACGTGAGTGACTACGTGAAGATTTCAAAGCTCTGTGATTTCATGCCCTGGAACGAGACCATGCTCACACACTGCCATTCTGGGACGGAGGATGAACGTATTTCACACACGACTGTGCTGAAAAACAATAAAGGTATTATTCATACCTAAAATAATATGCCCCACATTGGGTAATTTATTTTACAGAACTTAATTTTTCCCTGCAAACGTCTCAGGATCAGCCACGGGTTTATTATAAAGCATTGAATGCGTTCATTGCTCCACCCCGCTGTGGCAAGGATGTGGTCCATAGGAACTCCCATCATCCTAGCGTCCGATGTAGATGCAGCCCTGTTGGAGTGAGATTTGAAACATTAGTATCCACCACTGCACGTAATACCACCCGAACCATCTGGATATGGTTTGCACTGTGACCTTAGGTGAGGGCATTTATGGCTAATGAGAAAGCTCTCTCCGTGCCCATAAGTGTCTTGGTGACTATATATTGGAAAATATGTGTCACTATGCAGGGCCGACTATCTGCAGGAAAGGCCAGAACTCTAATATTGGCCAAAGGAACCGGGTCAGTCTTGTTTAAGTACCCCTATATGTAGCAGGTTATCTGCCATTTGTGACAGACATGACGTCCTATTCTAGCTTGTGTAAGGACTGGACCCGTTGTGCTGATCCAAGTGCCATAATCCTTCCCATCTAGGATATTAGTTTGTCCAGAGTGAGCCCCGATATTGGTGTCCATCCTCGTAACATGGTGTACTACCTATGTCCCATATATGGGTGTATCTGGGCCTGGGGGGAATAGAGTACAAATACCCCTCATTCGTTTAGGTACTAGTGGGTGTGATCCTATAGCCAGGTGATCACTCCTCTACCCAGATATTAGATAGGGCACTCCTTGCACAATAATGGCACTGTAACTCAATCCTTCATCGAAATGAAAGGTGGCCAGAACTCCAGCACTTCAGTGTTGGTGGCTGAGTCATATGTAGTGTTCGTCCTGGTGCAGACACTTCCCATTTCCTGACATATGTCAGGAACTGTCTTCTCGTGGACTCCCTGCATGACGCTGAGATGGCATTGATCGTCCTGTCAGAGAGTCCGTATCCCAGAAATGGCTGTTCAGAAACTGCAAATCAACAAGTTCATACAGTCCTGGCACGGATACTTTTCCCGCACGGGGTGTGCCAACCTCCTTGGCCGTTGTTGATCCAGATGCAGGGTTCTGAGACCATCTTTGTACTGTTGGGAACCATGGTACCCGTTGCGGCGTCTTGTTTTAATTATTGTAAGACTCGCCTGATGAGGCAGAAGGGGAAAATGCATAGCAAAACAAATCCCCCCCCCCCAATGCAGCGAGAAATCATCCATCGCTGCTGCCCCTGGGTCTGGTTCCCAAGCAACATATGTTGGTAGTTGGTGAATTAGTCTGGGTGGAAAAAAGGTCGATATCTGGTGTCCCATACCGGTCTATAATATCTGTAAACACTTTCCGATCCAACATCCATTTAATGTTGTCGTTGAATTTACGTGACCTGGTGTCTGCCACTGTATTTAGCTTACCTGGAAGGTAAGTGGTTGAGATCCAAATCTCTCTCCCAGACACCAGTGCCAGATATTATTAGGCAATTCATCACATGATATCGACTTTATTTCACCCATATGATTATATATAGGCCCCAGTGTGGTATCAATTTGTACCGTACATGCAACTGGTGCTCATCTGAGCAGTAGGCCCTGAGTCCATGAAACGCTCCCAGCATTTCTAGATAATTAATTCCTAGTGCTTTAAACAGAATAATTTTTGTGCACTCATCTGCCACCACAACTTGCGGTGGTATTAGTTGCTCCCCAACCTTTAGCACTGGCATCAGTCTGTAATGTACCCTAGGGATATAGAATGGGGTGATGGGGTTAGGATAATATTGAACATTTCTATCCACCAGTTTAATTCTAATTTTACTTTCCTGGTAGTTGCATAGGCCTATTGAAATGGCCTGCATGATTTTTGAGAGCTAAAATTTCCCTCTTCCAGGTTTTAATAATGGAGTGGTCCAATTGTGCTGCTGGGGAACGCAGCCACCAATTTCCCAATCACTCTTGCTCCTTGCCGAATGGATGGTTCCCTGATGCCAGTGAGGCTTTTGCATACTCCCATCAAGTCTGTCACTTTGTTTGGTGGCAAGGTGATAGACATATGAACAGAGTCAATAGTGAACCCCAAATAATCCATGGTAGTGGAGGGTTCCAATTTTGATTTATCTGGATGTACGTTAAATCTCTGTGTTGTGGCTGATACCACCAATGTAGCCAGCTCCAATTTTCACCTACAATGAGAATATCATCAAGGTAAGCCATGACGATATGGTTATGTTTCTTTAAGTATGCTAAAGCTGGTTTTAATAAATTTGTAATAGCCTGGGTGCTGATGACAACCCATTGGATAAGGCATACTGCCATAGCTGTCCCATCCAGATAAATTTCAGGTATTTACGATGACTCTGTGTGTGACAAACGTGTCTATTTTGAAATGGGCATACTGAACGGAAGTATTTAGTTTGGTCAAATTTGTAATGATACGGCAACCACCATCTTTTTAGTTTTTTATAAATATATTTGATACGAACTCTTGAAATTCTCTGATTGTTTTCTCAATCCCTTTTGTGTTTAGTCTTAACAGTTCAGCATGGCCTGCTGTTCTCTCTTTTTGTGAAGTATGAACTTCCTGCTAGGCGTATGCTGAACTGGGACGGTAGTTCGTATACAAATTCAATTTTGTAATTCTGAATACGAGTATGTAAAAGTTCAGAGGTAAAAGTGCAGCACACATGATGAAACAAGTGCAACCGTCCCCCAACTTTTGATGAATCGGACATGCAATGTTTTTTAAGACAACCAGACCCACCTACCTCCATGGTTACCGGTGTTGTGTGGGTTGTCTCCGCAGTTGTTTCTTCTGGTATTGTGTTGCTGCGTTGTGGGGTTGGCGCATTTTCCATGAACGCCGGGCTGGGTCATGGTCTGAAAGACCGCTGTGCAGGTGGGCCGGCCTTCGAGCTTTCACCACCAGATGGTCTTCCATAGCACCGATGTCTGGTGGGTGTGTAAGGGTGCTGCCGCTGTTGATAGTGGGTTTTAGAGGTGCTTGGCACCTTGATCAGGCCTATAGCCTTGGCTTCCTCATGCAGATCTTTCACCTGCTTCGGGAGGTCCCCCAACAGCAATTTTGGCGCCTGTGTGCTACTTGTCTTGCATAATTCCGCACTTCTTGATGATGCTCTTCCTGTAACTGTTAATCTCCACTGAGTATTACACAGTCTGCTAGAGCATCTAGTAACTCTTCAGGCAAATCAACCCCATCAGTTGTCCTGGTACTGCTGTGATTTTAGCAGCCAGCAGTTTCCTCTGGAGCTTCCCCTCCCAGTTGACTGTTCAGCCATTGCCCCTTCTTCAGGGTCAGCCCAGCTCTGACCCCTAATGCTCCCCTGCGAAGAGGGTGAGACATTTGGCAGTCCTTGAAAGGATGCTGCCGTGGGTCTGCGAGGAGACCCACTGTGACTCTGCCCCTGCATAAGCAGGTCACGCTGGAGCACTGCTCCCCATCCGCTCCCACGGGAAAGACGCCAGCCGTCCCTATCCGTGAACGGGGTGTCTTCAGGTCCGGACCCAGCCGAGTCAACGGACCTGTCCGACTTCCGGGTGGTTTTGCCGCCGACCGCAGCGCACCTGCGGTCTGTAGCGGCGAGAAGCCGGCAGCTGCTGGCAGCACCTGCAGCTCTGGAGAGACGGCACGCTGCTGGCTGCTTCACAGCAGCGGTATCAGCTGCTGCTCTCCCTTGCGCGACTCCTTGGTGCTTCCTCCGTTCTGAAAAAGAAACACACCGAGTCGCCACGCTCACCAGAAAAGGTAAGACTTACCTTCCGTAATTTTTCAAAACTCGCGCTGGAGGAGCGGCGCTCCTCCCGACTGTCGCTTCCGCAATGCGTTCGACGATATGTCGCGCATGCGTGCTGGCGGGGTCTTCACGTAGTCACTCACGTGACTCCGAAGTAAAATAATATATTGTGTAGGAAGGAACTGCAATTGCTGGTTTACACCAAAGATAGAAAAAAAATAATGGAGTAACTCAGCGGATCAGGCAGCATCTCTGGAGAAAAGGCATATAGGTGACATTTCAGGTCGAGACTGAAAGTCAGGGGAGAGGGAAATTAGGGATATGAAAAGGTACAAAGAACAAATGAATGAATGATATGCAAAGAACAAATTAAAGGAGAAGGTGATAACGAGTGGATAATAACAGTGCACCAATTAGGGCGGGGGAAGGCATGGGCAGATATCGCTTTTAAAACATGGGGGGGACACAATTGCCTGGCGGCCCACTGACAAGTGTGCATGATGTTATCTCCTCCCATCAAAGATTTCTTTATATATGTTTTTGTTGGTTTGTGAAAAGTTTACGTGTGTTGTTATCTCTCTCTCTCTCTCTCTCTCTCTCTCTCTCTCTCTCTCTCTCTCTCTCTCTCTCTCTCTCTCTCTCTCTCTCTCTCTCTCTCTCTCTCTCTCTCTCTCTCTCTCTCTTCTCTCTCTCTCTCTCTCTCTCACTCTCTCTCGTTCTCTCTCTCTCTCTCTCTCTCTCCCCCTCCTCAAGGTTAGTTCTTCTGTTTACCTTTATTTGCTTCAATTTTTATTCAGTGTTATTTATCACAATATAGCTTTTGAAAGATTTAAGCGAGTATCGACTGTGTTTAAGGGTCCGGACTGCGGGCATGGGCTTCCAGGCGCACAGGTACAGTCCCTCATTCACCCACAAATATTTTTACAGTCCCTCATTCACCCACAATAGTAATTTTTACCCATCATTTTCCCTAAATGATGGGTAGAAAAGTGAATGTGAGTACCTGCACACCAGGGAGCCTGTGCTCGCGGTCCAGAGCCCTTAATGACCGTCCGAACGGTCCGTTACCCATTTAAATCTTTCAAAAAGATGGATGACATTTCAGGTCACGACTCTTCTTCGATCTGAAAGTGGTGGGGGTGTGGGGGGAACTGGAGCTAGGAAAAGGCCAAAACAAATCGGGGCCGGCAGTAGATGACCAAGGATTTGTGGAGCCTATAATGCTCATTGTAGGCCTCCACCAATGCTTCCATATCCATGCTTCCAACATGACTTCTAGTATTTTGATATTTAATTCAGAGACTGTTGGATTCCTTTTTAAATAATTAAAATTAGGCTTTCCTTTATTTAAGGAACAGGTACAAGGAATGGTTAATATCTCCGCCATAATTACAGCTGAATCAAAATAGACCTGATCAGGAATACGTTCTTTCTGCTTTCAACTGAACATTTTCCATCCGTTTTGCAGTTTGTTTTCCAGTATCTCTTGGTGACACCATGGCAAACAACGCTGACATCCCTGTTTCATGTTGCACTTTTACATCCACACTCTTTCATATCATGTTGAATATGCAATGGGGAATCTCGGATCAACAACATGCTTCTTCAGAGCCAGTTTTAACTTGGGGATGTAAAGATAGAAGCGGGTTTTGGCCCATAGGGCATCTGAATCATTAGATCTGAGAGATTTTCACTTCCGTGCCTCATTTGCGTGCTCCGACTCCCAAGTCTGCTGTTCTGACATCATTGTCACCTTATGAGAATTGTGTTGGTAGGAGGAATCAGACTTGTGCCAGGGATCTGATTATGGTTGTAAAAAGGACTTGGACATGGTGTAGAGAGCATCAAAGCGGCAGTGATAGAGTGGGCAGTAAGTAGGAGAGGTGGCAATCCCAGGGCAAGTGAAGTTCAAGGAGCCACCAAAATTATTATTTTTTAATTTACAAATATAGAATAATTGAGAGATACAGTGCGGAAACAGGCCCTTCGCCCCAAATTGCACACACTGACTGACATGCCCCATCTACACTTGTCTCGCCTGCCTGCATTTGGCCCATATCACTCTAAGACTAGCCTATCCATATACCTGCAAAATGTTTCTTAAACATTGTGATAGTACCCTGCCTCATAATCCCCATCTGACAGTTAGTTCCATATACCTGCCACGCTTTATGTAAAGAAGTTGCCCCTCAGGTTTTATTTAATATCCCCCCCCCCCCCCTCACCTTAAGTAGTCATAAAGAATTACAGCATGGAAACAGGCCCTCAGCCCACATCGACCATTATCCACCCATTTGTACTAAGCCTACATTTTTTGCTATTCCCCTTGCGCGCTCATTAACTTTGCCCAGATTCTACCTGTTATCTACCCACTGGGGCCGATGTACAGGGATATGGAAGCATCCACTGCACACCAGGAGGAAACCCACATAGTCACAGGGAGAATGTGCAAGCTCCATACAAACATAACACAGAGTCAGTATTGGGGTCCAGCCGCACAATAATATTTAGAACTTGTAGGGAATCCATCAGATTGACCTTCTTTTGACAATATACTCTCTGATGACAATGGGTCTTACTTTTTGCAGCTCTTCCTCAGACCCACAGTTAATATGGAATCCATACACTGAAGGCATTGTTGGACATGGTGTGGGCAAACTTGTTTTTTACTCTCTGAGCATAGAACACGGCGGCGCAGTGGTAGAATTGTTGTCTTACAGCGCCAGAGACCCGGGTTCGACCCTGACCATGGGTGCTTGTCCGTACGGAGTTTGTACTGCACGTTCTCCCCATGACCTACGTGGGTTTTCTCCAGGATCTCTGCTTTCCTCCCACACTCCAAAGACGTATAGGTCAGTAGGCTAATTGGCTTGGTATAATTGCAAATTGTCCCTAGTGTGTGTGGGATGGTGTAAGTGTGCGGGGATCACTGGTCGGCACAGACAAGGTGGGCTGAAGGGCCTGAATCCGCGCTGTATAATTAACTAACACTAAACAGTGCAGCGCAGCAACAGGCCCTTTGGCCCACAATGTTTGTGCCGAACATGATGCCTATTTAAACTGATCTCATCTGCCTGTACATGATCCATATCCCTCTGTTCCTTGCACTTCCATGTGTCTATATACAAGCCTCTTCAACACCACTATGGTATATGCCTCCACCACTGGCAATGCATTCCAGGCCCCCACCACTCTCTGTATAATAAACCTTCCCCACACATATTAAACATTCCCCCTCTCCCCTTATACCAATCTCATGCCCTCCAGTGTTGGACATTTCAACGCTGGGAAAAAGGTCCTGACTGGCCACCCTATCTCTCTGTGCCTCTCATAATTTAATATATTTCTTTCACGTCTCCCCTCAATATCTGACGTTCCAGAGAAAACAATCCCTGATTTGTTCAACCTCTCCCTATCTGTTGATCCCTAGTCAACCTCTCCCTGAGGCAGAAACCCTCTAACCCAGGCAGGATTCTGATAAACCTCCTCTACATCCATGCTTAAATGCATGCTTGGAATTTCATCCCTCTCGGTGTATTTGGTGCCCAAGTTGTGGTTTGCAGAGGTTGGATGGCTGATGGTGCAGGAATCATAAAGAGAGAACCCGCATTTGGACACCACCTCGTAACACTCACAGGATGTCACAGCTAAGTTCAAAGTCAATGGAGTGAGTATTTTTGAACACCATCCAAGCAGAAACAGTGGCAGATGTTAAGAATTTGAAATGCCGTTCCTGTTGTTATGAAGGCAAATGTGGGCATAAAAAGGCATTATTTTCATCCCACTCACAGTATGACATAACATCCTCAGTCTCACAATGGCTGGCAGGATAAATTAAAATACATAGGAGAGCATTTATCGCACTCTGATTGCAATATTTCATCTCCAGATAGTACAAGGTGCAAAAGGCAGTATACCAAGAAATGGACTGCATCTGAGGAACTGCAGATGCTGGTTTACACCAAATATATACACAAAAGGCTGGAGTTAGCGTGTCAGGAAGCATCTCTGGAGAAAAGGAATAGGTGACGTTTTGGATCAAGAGGGGTCTGCAGAAGGATCTCAACCTGAAATGTCACCTATTTCTTTTCTCCCGAGATGCTGCTAGACCCACTGAGTTACTCCAGCATTTTGTGTCCATTTGGACATCTATGCTAACTCCTGCAAGGATTTATTTGTGAAATATGGCCATTCATTTTACTCATTCACAGGATATAGGAAAAACCAACATTTCATATCCTTTGGGGGTACACAAAAAGCTGGAGAAACTCAGCGGGTGCAGCAGCATCTAAGGAGCGAAGGAGATAGGCGACGTTTCGGGTCGAGACCCTTCTTCAGACTGGTCAGGGATCAGGGAAACAATCAAGGATTTCATATCCTTTCCTTTCCTTTCATTTCCTTTCAGACCCTTTCCGAAATATGCATATACATTCTAGTATCCTGACTATGAATTTTGCTAAGGCTTGGACACAGTTATGGCAATGCTAATCACTAACCGATTCTACCTTTCTGTTTCCAACTTCTTTCTGCTAAACAGAAACACAAAGGCATGGTAGCACAGCAGTAGAGTGGCTGCCTTATTATGCCAGAGACACAGGTTTGATGAATATGGGTGCTGTCTGTATGGAGTTGGTACATTCTCCCTGCGACCTGCATGGGTTTTCTCTGGGTGCTCCGGTCTCCTCCCACACTCCAAAGACGTGCAGATTAGTAGGCTAATTGGCTTAGTAAAATTGTAAATTGTCTCTTGTGTGTGTAGGATAGTGTTGGTGTGCGAGGATCGCTGGCCGGCACGGACTCGGTGGGCTGAATGGCCTGCATCTCTAAAAGTAAAACTAGAACCTGACCAGTGCACCTTCCCTTAAACTCATGAATCAAAATTTCTCAGAATGTCTGTTGTTAATAGAACAGCATAGTGGCACAGCGATAGAGCTGTTGCCTTACAGCGCCATAGACCCACGTTTGATCCTGACTACAGGTGCTGTCAGTACGGAGTTTAACAGTACGTTCTCCCTGTGACCTGCAAGGGTTTTCTCTGAGAACTTCGGTTTCGTTCCACACTCCAAAGATGCACAGGTTTGTAGGTTAATTGGCTTGGTATAAATGTGTAAAAAAAATTGTCCCTAGTATAGGATAGTGTTAATGTGCGGGATCGCTGATTGGTGTGGACTCATGGGCCGAAGGGCTCGTTTCCTTGATGTATCTCTAAACTAAAGTAAACTAAACTAAACTAAAATGTAGCACGGGGCATTTTGTCTGGTTGCTTACACCTTCAGCCTCCAAACTGCCATTGAAAATGCTCATCGCCATTGCATTGCCCTTATGCAACAAGTCGTTTATTCATTCTTGACACAGTCTGCCTCTAACATCGCATTGGATAACATCACATTTTACTAGAGAGGGTGCAAAAGAGATTTACAGTGCATTCAGAAAGTATTCAGACCCCTTCACTTTTTCCACATTTTGATACGTTACAGCCTTACTTTAAAATGGATTAAATTCATTATTTTGTATCATCAATCGACACATAATACCCCAGAATGCAGAAGCGAAAACAGGTGTTTAGAAATGTTTGCTAATTAAAAATAAATAACTGAAATATCACCTCTACATAAGTATTCAGACCCTTTGCTATGACACTCAAAATTGAGCTCCTGTTTTCATTGATTATCCTTGAGATGTTTCTACAACTTGATTGGAGTCCACCAGTGGTAAATTAAATTGATTGGGAAGTTTGATGTTTCAGAAAGGCTCACACCTGTCTATAATAAGTCCCACAGTTAACAGTGCATGTCAGAGCGAAAACCAAGCCATGAAGACGAACAAATTGTCCGTTGATGGCCGAGAGGATTGTGTCGAGACACAATAAACAATAGACAATAGACAATAGACAATAAACAATAGATGCAGGACTAGTTCATTCAGCCCTTCGAGCCAGCACCGCCATTCAATGTGATCATGGCTGATCATCCCCAATCAGTACCCCGTTTCTGCCTTCTCTCCATATCCCCTATCACCGCTATCTTTAAGATCCCGATCTAGCTCTCCCTTGAAAGTATCCAGAGAACCGGCCTCCATCACCCTCTGAGGAAGATCTGGGGAAGGGTATACAATCATTTCTGCAGCATTGCAGGTCCCGAAGAGCACAGGGGCCTCCTTCATTCTTAAATGGAAGAACTTTGGAACCACCAGGACTCTTCATAGAGCTGGCTGCCTGGACGAACTGAGCAATTGGAGGAGAAGGGCTTTGGTCAGGGAGGTGACCAAGAACCCTATTGTCACTCTGAGAGAGCTCCAGAGTTCCTCTGTGGGGATGGGAGAACCTTCCAGAAGGACAACTATATCTGCAGCACTCCACCAATATGGAACTTCAGGCCTTTATGGAAGGGTGGCCAGACGGAAGCCACCCCTCAGAAAAATACACATGACAGCCTGCTTGGAGTTTGCCAAAAGGCATGAGAAACAAGATTCTCTGGTCGGATGAAACCAAGATTGAACTCTTTGGCCTGAATGCCAAGCATCACGTCTGGAGAAAACCAGGCACCGCTCATCACCTGGCCAATACCATACCTACGGTGAGGCATGGTGGTGTTTTTCAGCGGCAGGAACTGGGAGACCAGTCAGGATCGAGGGGAAGATGAACGGAGCAAAGTACAGAGAGATCCTTGATGAAACCTGCTCAGACTGGGGCGGAGCTTCACCTTCAAACAGGACAACGACCATAAGCACACAATCAAGACCATGCAGGAGTGGCTTCCTGACAAGTCTGTGAAAGTCCTTGAGTGGCGCAACCAGAGCCCGGACTTGAACCTGATCGAACATTTCTGGAGGGACCTGAAAATAGTTGTGCATCGACGCTCCCCATCCAACCTGACAGCTTGAGAGGCTCTGCAGAGAAGAATGGGAGAAATTACCAAAATACAGGTGTGCCAAGCTTGTAACATCATACCCAAGAAGACTCGATACTGTAATTGCTGCCAAAGGTGCCTCAACAATGTACTGAGTAAAGGGTCTGAATACTTATATAAATATGAAATTTCAGTTATTTATTTTTAATTACTTGAAACAATTTCTAAACACCTGTTTTATTGCTTTTTTTATTATGGGGTATTAGGTGTAGATTGATGATTAAATAAAATAATTTAATCCATTTTAGAATAAGGCTGTAACGTAACAAAATGTGGAAAAAGTGAAGGGGTCTGAATACTTTCTGAATGCACTGTATGAGGATGTTTCCAGGATTGGAAATTGATAGATTGGGGTTATTTTCATAGGAACAGAGGAGAATAAGGGGATACTTAATCGAGACACAGAGAACTGCAGATGCTGGAATCTTAAGCAAAACTCAAAGTTCTGGAGGAACTCAACAGATCAGCCATAAACTGTGAGTAGAGTAAATAGACAACATTTTGGGCTGGGACCCTTCTTTAGACATGATCCTGATTCTCTTCGACTATCCAGTCCCTTCACAGATGCTGCCTGACCTGCTGAAATAGTTAATCGAAGTGTATTAGATTATGAGCAGTGTGGATAGAATGTGGAAATAACTTATTTGTCTTAACAAAGGTGCAAAGATCCCACCAATTGTAGATGAGTGCATCTAGTTGTGTAGATTATATTTGATCAGATGTTAAACTAAATATGGTTCAGCAGTTACTAAACATTATGCTAGCAGCTAAGAAGAAGTTGGAACATATTGATGATACTTTCCTTCTGCCAATTAAGTTTGTCCTGGACCTTTCTAGCCAGAAGAATACAGAAGAGTGGTAGCTCGATTGTGTACACTCACTACAAAGAGACCACCTGGCAGTGTGTGTAGACCCAGAGTTAAACAACTGCCCCCAGAGGAGTTATACTAAAATAAATTGTACTAACAAAAACCATCAGGAGATTTGGGGAGAGAAAGGTATTGAGATAATAGATTCAACCATGATTCCTTTAAATAGTGGAACAGGCTCAAAGGGCTGAATGAACTACTCTGCCTAGTCTTCTTTCAATGCTTCCATGTTTGCATATTTCTCTAGAAAAGCAGTCAAAGAGTTGTGTCAATCCTTCAATCAGTTGCATAGTTCCATGTGCATGGGAATAGACAACCTGCAAATTCCTCTCCAAACAGCAGTTCATGTAGATTTAGAAATAATGGATTGGTCCTAATATACTAAAACCTGCTCGGTATTACTGGGGGAACATCTTTATGCAATTGCTGCCATCGTTCAAAGAGCCATTTCTCCACCACATTCTCAAGTGCACCAAATCTGGCCTTGTTAGTGACATCCACATCCCAGGCATGTATTAAAGAAACTCCAGGAACCACTAATTACTCCCAGGCAACCCATGCTCACCCTTCAGTGTCTTACAATCAAACTCACAAATTGATTTTTTTTTTTTAGCAGAATCAGTCAGGCTCCTTCTGCATGAAGAGATCCAACAACTTCCACCAAAAGAAACCCTGATAAAATCCTGGACAGATTATAAATAATGCTATTAACTGGAAACATTTGGTATAAATCTTCAGCATTGTAATAACATGGCTGGTTCAGTGCATGGAGCATATTAACATTAAATATGTTGTAAACCATGAAATGTCCATCGCAGCTAATGAATAGCAGCTGTAGGTAATTATGTTTTACTTGAATGGTGAGTATGGAGGCAAGAGTTTCAATCTTTACTTAAAATGGAAGGAGTTTTGAAGGTAATGTTCAAAAGGCTGAATAACTATGAAGTCATCCTACCCCCTCAGGTTTATTTTCTCACATCTCACTGCTATGTAGTTTAATTTGCACTGAACATGAGTTCTCGGGTCATTTTCTTGTAGTTTAATAACATCTTCTTTTAGAAAAAATGGTTTAAAATGATATTTACCTTTGAAAAGCTAAGGGTTAGACATTCTACTTTGCCCAGCTAATGTTTAGCAGGTTAATCATGGACGAAGACACATTATGCTTGAGGATTTGTTTGTCCAGATTCCCACTATTTTGCAAAAAAAAAATTTTCCACTTCATGGAAAAGCATGGTAATTTATTGACATAAGTAGCAAAGCAGGGGAATATATTCTCCAACGTAATTTATTAGACTTTGAACTGAGAGGATGGTGTACGTCACACTGGGCCAGCGATCTTTTGATATCTGGAGATCTGGTGGACAGTAGTGGACGCAATGTCCCAGTGTCGGCTCTGATTTGTTCTGTGCCTTTTCACATCTCTAGTTTCCCCCCCACCCCTGATTCTCAGTTGGAAGACGGGTTCGACCTGAAACGTCACCTCTTCCTTTTCTCCAGAGATGCTGCTTGACCTGCTGAGTTACTCTAGCATTTTGTGTCTATCTTCATTGGTGAAAGGAAATGACCAAAAGAGAGGACAGTCACCTTCTGCTCCCTGCACTCCAGGTATGAATTAAGAAGAAATGGGGAATCCATAACTGCCACATAGGTATTTCATACACGCCTTTTGTTTATCTATAATGTTTTCTGATGGGAAGAGGGGCTAACAAAACAAAACAGTCAAAGTGTAAGTAAAATGTTCCATTTTTTTTAAAGGTTTGAATTGAAATGTTGCAATGTAATTTCAGAACATCTTAGATGCACACTCTAATCGGGAGGTCTGTGACTAGTGGTGTTTCATAGGGAACATTCCTGGGACCTCTGTTGCATGTGAAATATAAAATAATTTGGAAGAAGATATAGGTGGGCTGATCAGTAAGATTGCAGATGACCCAAATGTCAATAGAGTTGTGGATATTGAGGAAGGTTTGTCAAAATCTACAGCAGGAAATAGACAATGATGGAAATATGGGCAGATAAATAGCAGGTGTGTCTAATCTGGACAGGTGTGAGGTTTGGGAGGTCAAATGTAAGAGAAAATGCATAGTAAATGGTGTGGCCCTAAGGAGCATTGATGTGCCAAACGATCTTAGGGTTGTAAGCCCACTGCTCACTGAAAAGGGCAACACAGTAGATAGAGGATAGTATAAGAGGCATACATATACTTGCATTCAACATCTGAGGCATTCAGTGTGAAAGTTTGGAACATACTGCAGCAGTATAGAATTTTGGGTTGGGCCACATTTGGAGTATTGTGTGCAGTTCAGATCACTGCATTACAGGATGGTGTGAACATTTTTGAGAGGGTGAAGAAGTGGTTCACCAGCATGTTGCCTGAATTAAAGAGTATTAGTTACTTATAGGAGAGTTTGGACAAATTTGGTTTGTTTTCTCTGGAACATCAGAGGCTGAGGAGAGACCTGATGGAAGTTATGAAATGCATAGATATGGTACATAGTGCCTTTGTCCAGGCTGTAATATCAAACCCGACAGGACATTAGCCTTAAGGCCAGATGGGGGGGAAAGTTTAAAAGAGAGTTATGAGGCAAGTTTATTTTCAAACTGAGTGATAGTTGCATGGAACCCACTGCCAGAGGATAGTGATGGCCGCAGAGACACAATAGCAAAGTTTAGTTTTAGTTTAAGAGCAGCGTGTGGAAATAGGCCCTTCTTTCTGCCCACGAGTCCGAGCCGACCAGCGATCCCAGCACATGAACACTATCCTACACACACACTAGGTACAATTTTATCAATTTATACCTAGCTACTTAACCTACAACCAGTGCGTCTTCGAGTGTGGGAAGAAACCGAAAATCTCAGAGAAAAACCCAGGCAGTCACGAGGAGAACGTACAACTGCGTTACAGACAGCACCCGCAGTTGGCATCGAAACTGGTTCTCTGGCGCTGTAGCACTGTAAGGCAGCAACTCTACTGCTGCACCACTGTGTCAGAGCTAATGGGGAGAAGGCAGGAGAATCCGGTTAGGAGGGAGAGATAGATCAGTACATAGTGAATGGCAAAGCAGACTTGATGGGCCGAATGGCCCTAATTCTACTCCTATCACTTATGAACTAATATGTACAGATACATGATAACGTGAATAATGTTTAGTGCAAGATAAAGTTCCGATCAAAGATAGACCAAGGGTCGCTCCAATGAGGTAGATAGTAAGTTCAGGACTCTCTCTAGTTGTACACTACGGATACCATAGAACTTTATTTTATCCAGGAGGGAAATTAATTTGTCATAAAATACATGAAACATGAAATCAAAGTGACGATTGTTAAGGCATTGGGGATATGCAAAGATTGAGGAGGTGGTGGGCGGGGGAGAGGGGGGGGGGGTCAGTCTTTGTCTCAGTCTACCACGACAGAGGGGGGGGGGCGTTGTAAAGTTTGAAAAGCCACAGGGAAGAAGGATCTCCTGTGGCATTTTGTTCTGCAATTCTTGGTGGAACTAGTCTGCTTTTGAAGTGCTCCTCCAGTTGACCAATGTGTCATGGAGGGGAATGAGCTGTATTTTCCCAGGATGCGCCGCAGTTCGAGGAGACATCTCCCATCCAAACACCTCCCATGAATCCAATAATTCCGCCCCCAAGGTGGAACCAGCCTTTCTGATGAGTTTATTGATCGAAATGGCGTCTGCAGACTTCGCTCAGCTGCCCCAGCACGCGGCAGTAAGAAGATGGCACTGGCTACCACCAATGGTAGGACAAGGTGTCGATGGCCAGCATAAATATCATGGGCCCTAAGGGTTGATAATGTGCTATACTGTTCTATGTAATCAACTTGTAATGTGAGTTGGCAGAAATGGGGGAGGACGAAAAGACTGCGATTTGTGTCTGGAGCTCGTGTGGAATTTTATTTCATATTTTGGAGTTAAATTTCTCCACAATATTTGTATTGGGTAAGTGCGAAGCAAAATTAACAAATGAACATGAGGAATATGGGGACAAGGAACTTTAAATGTATATTTCTTGCACTCAACCAAGCGCAGCGAAAATTTAAAATTAAAATCCTTCTACTTGAACTTAAAATGGTTTGGGTTTGCCAGGGGTAATCTTGCGGCTAGATTATCTACTTTGGCAGAATGTGTACTCTCTATCATCAGCCCTGATTTTCTCATCACAACATCCAATTCTACTTGCGACACCCATCACTGAATGCCGTGGCAATCACACATGCACATGTCATTAAAGGCGTGACTACTTTCGCTTTACGCAGATTGAAATTACAGCGGTCGTAAATTATTCAAGAATTATTGTACTGTACATTTCTTCTAGTATATCAGTCCTTTTCTTTTGTTGCTGAAAATGCTGCGGCTACCTTCTTACATGCAAGTATCCACATAATGCGGCGATTAAGTTGAACAATGAACAGGCACTTTCTATCACTATCAACAACAACGCCATAGAATTTCACATTTGGAGCCATTTGGAATCTAGTAAGACAACAGTACAAACATTATTCCTTTAAAAAACTATGAAGTAAAGAAAATACAGAGTAGGATTGAGAAGGATTAAATGTCAATCTTTTTCTAAATATTTCTGCAACACAAGCCCATCATCCGTTTCAGTAATGTGAAGGACAGTGGCCCATTGCGAGCGTTATTGGGCAATACCCCGCTCAACTGGTTCTCAACACTGAATTAATCAGGAGGGCTATGGATCATTATATTCTTGGCCCAAACACCATGACTGGAGCAAGATGGATTACTCAATCCCAAATGTTGTAGTGAGAGTCACTGTAGTGATATCCAAATTGGTCTACCTCGAGCTCTACTCAAGTTGGGCATCAAGAAAGCTTTTTCTACAATTGAATGGAAATTAATGGGGAAAAACCTAGCAGCTGAATTCTAGCCAAAGACATGGATATGAAAGTCATACATGATTTTTTAATAGTTTAGTTAATCTGGTCTATTATTGTCATATGTGCTCATATACCTAGTGCAAGTGAAAAACTTTCATCCACAGTGGACGGACAAAGCATTTAGAACCATAGAAACATAGAAATTAGTGCAGGAGTAGGCCATTCAGCCCTTCGAGCCTGCCCCGCCATCCCATTTATGATCATGGCTATGATCATCCACTCAGTATCCCCGACCTGCCTTCTCTCCATACCCTCTGATCCCCATCTAACTCCCTCTTAATTAAATATAGCCAATAACTGGCCTCAACCTACCCTCTGTAGCAGAGAGTATCCAAGAGACTCACCACTTCTTGTGTGAAAAAAAGCTTTCCTACATCTCGGACTTACAGGTTCCCCTATCCTTAAGCTGTGACCCCTAGGTCTGGCCTTCCCCAACATCGGAACCATCTCCTGCAATCTAGCCTGTCAAACCCCTTAAGGTAGTGCAAGCTAAAAGTTCAATAAAGTGCGATTGAAGATAGTTTTCAAAGGTCTCCAATGCGTATATTGGAAGATCAGACTGCAGCTAGCTGGTGAGAGGATCTGGTTCAGTTGCCTGATAGCAGTGTAAAGAAACTGTCCCCCCTGAATCTGGCGGTGTGCATTTCTAACTTCTGTATTTCCTTGCCTATTGGGAGAGGGGAATAGAGGAATGACCAGGTGAAACTGATCTTTAATTCTTATGAACATAAGTAATTGGGCAGGGACAATATTTAGAAGGACAAGGGCCAAATGCAGGCAAATGAGACCAGCATGGATAGCAATTTAGTCAGTGTGAACATGTTTTTGTGAATGGCCTATTTTCCTTCTGTATAACTACCAATCACTCTATGACGTAATGCTCAAAAAAACTCTGCACCCTTCGGCAAAATATGACACATGCCCATCACTCTCCGAGTCTGAACCTCAGCGGAAAAATCCCCAGTAAGTTTATTTGATGGAAAATTTAACATCTTGGCATTAAATGTCCCAAGTTTGAACCCTGTCTGCTCTTGTTACATACTTTCAGCCCACCCAATAAAACTCACAGATAACGAACACAAGATAACCTTGTGGAAGGAAATAAAAAACAGAATAACAAACTGCATCTTAGTCCTTGACAGGTAGTTTATATATAGTGTAATTAGAGATAACAGCATGAAACAGGCCCTTTGGTCAACAAGAGTTAACGCGCCTATCGAGCACCCTTCATCTCCGCTTCTATGTTATCCCACTTTCATATCCGCACCCGACACATTATGGGCAATTTTACAGAGGCCAAGAGCCTACAACCCACACCGACTTTGAGAAGTGAAGGAACGGAGCAACTGGAGGAACTGCAAACTTCATACGGAACAGCATTTCAAGTTGGTAAGAACACAGGTCTCTGAGCGCTGTGGGGCAGTAGGTGTACCACTTAGCCATAAATTTGACAATTTTTTGGAGGGAGACGTTCAACACAAAATAACCAACAACGTAGCCACCTACAAAAAAGGACGAGACATCCTCTTTTTCTCAGAAGGCTCTCAGATCCTTCAACGTGTAGCAATGAAATGGCTGTCCTTAGTTATAACCATGGCCAACTCTATGCTGTTGCTGCTGGGTAACAACATCCCTGATAAAAACAGCAAGAGCTGGACATGCTGGTGAAAAACTAGCTGGGGGGGGGGGGGGGGAGAGTGGGACTCTGTGCATGTTGCTTGAGGAGGAGGTGTTTATGAAGACGCAAAGGTGCAGGTCATCCTCAACAACTCCGGCACCCCCTCTCCATATAATTCTGCTGGAAGGTCAGAGAAGCAACATCGGAAAACAACAAGCGGCTCTCTCTCTCTGTGCGACTGGTAGAAAGCTTTGGCGGTTCAGGAGCACCGTCACTCCCTGCAGCCATTAGATTTTATAAAACTGACTGTATAAGGCCTGTAATGGGGATGCTTTGGCACCCTTTTAAATAGTTATATATTGGTTCTTTTAAGTATTATATTTAACTTTGATGTATTGTCCGTAATTTTATGTATTGCTGCTTTAACCGTTCGGACTTGTTGCTACTGGACCTCTGAAATTTCCCTAAGGGGATTAAAAAAGTATCCTCTCTCTCTCTCTCTCTCTCTCTCATCTCTCTCTCTTTTTTATCCAGTTTAATTCGTGATGGGGAGGAGAAACCCCTTGCAGGACTTCAACTACACCACCTCTTTGTTGTATTTATGTTACAACACATGTACCAACCTCTGTGCAGTAGTGGGAGATTGATGCAAGTATTCTTCAACAGGAACATTGACTGCGTTCTCCAAAGTATGTAATGTGCCATGTGTCAGAGTGGTGGGAACATGTGGGTTGGGAGGGGAGAATAGATCACCCTGAATGAAGGAGGAAGAACCTTGATGGGCTGAATGGCCTAATTCTAAATCTATCTCAAATTCCCTAACCCCAATTCTACCCCTATTACTTATGAACCTTAAATTTTAAGAAAACCATTTCGAGATAGCACATCTTCTTCAAAAGTCATAAACGTCCAGGCAATTCGTTCTTTCTTCCAGCTGTTAGCAGAAACTCTGAATCATCCTCTAAAAATCTCACCACAACCCGACGGAGGCCAGTGCTGAACACTAGCAACCTCTTTTGGTGACCCCTTGGACTACACAATATAATCTAATTAAATTGGGCTTTCCTCGGCATTCATAGAGAGTTTAATCAATAGGTTTGGTCCTTGTGTTGCAATGCAAAGCAAATAGTTGACAAAGCTATCGCCTATCGGCGGTAGATATTTGATGCGGTCCTTATTTTGTGACATAATTAACCGTAATTATAGTGAGACGGGGTGGAATACTATATCTCTATGAAATACAAGGCACCGGCTAAGGCCTTCCACCTTTGTGTCAACAGTCTGAATGAGAAGTGACGTGTAATTGTTTTGAAGGGCTGGGGGGGGGGGGGGGGGGGGGGGGGGGGGGGGGGGGGGGGGGGGGGGGGGGGGGGGGGGGGGGGTGGGGGGGGGAAATACGCAAATTTGAGAATACAATGGTTGTATGTCCCTTATTTGAAACAGTCCAGATTTTAAGATTTTATGCAATCGATGAAAGCCCTGGCCGCAGATCAGTGAGCGGTATGAACGGTTTGGGGGATATGACTTTTGGGTTGCCATTCAGATGGAATGCAATGAGATACCATGCGATGACTGGCCGGAATGGAAACTGGTTGCAGCAGCGGGTGGACAAGATGGATCTCATGTGAATGCAGGAAACCTCCTGCGAACACTCGCTGCACAGTGTGTGGTCCCTGCACCTACACAACCCCTCACACAACCCCTCCCTCGGCCAGACGGGAGGCGGTTGGGGACGGGGAACCCATCAATTAGCTGAGCCCTTTGCAAATCCCTTCAAACAAGCTCGGTCAAAAAATATGCCCGTGCGCATGAACTTTTTGGGACATGCAGTTCGGGGCGGCGTGGCCGACACGCGCTGCATAGTGTCTGCTTAGCGTTCGCCTCGAATTGAAAGCCACTGGGATATATCAGTCCAGTGCAACTGAGCCCCCGGTGTGCTGGCGGAGAGGACCGAGTGGGGCGACCAGGGGAGGAGGAACAATCGCCGGTGTTCTTCTGCTCTCTCCACTCTTCGCCAACAGAGTGGGAGAAAAGGGGAGGAGGGCCCTTCGCCCGTCTCCCGCAGCCAAAAGGACAGGAGCGGAACGTGTTACAAACCATACATTCAATATTTTAAATAATCATTTGGCACGCGGCGGGGCATGTTTTAAACACGCGAGCGGGGGGCGCGCGGCTCGACAACGTAGCGGGCAAAGATCCGGTCCTTTTCGGCTGGCTGAGCCGCTTTAAAAAAAAAAAATAAACGAGGCGCTATAAAACGCGGCGCCTGGATGCGAGAACCCTATAGTGTGTTGGAGCCCTAGACGCCGTGCCTTCAGCAGTGTGGAATATTATACGGACATTAAACAAAATACGGAAACTACACAACATACTATCAAAAAGGGGTGTATTTTTTTTAATTGTTTTTAATTTGTCATCCCGAAGACCCGTCAGTCCGACTCTAATCCTGCAGGATCAGTTGTACTCCAATGGTAATTAAGGCTGGGCCCGTCAAGTTGGCTTGATTACTTTTCGAAATACAAACCTGATACATTCAAACGTGACCGTTTTCCAGGATTTATCCCTTGCCATGACGGCACTATACACTAAAGCCCTACAACACCTACTACCCGGGACCCGACGAGACCATGCCATATCCCGCCGTTCCTTCCCTATACTCTGGTCGCCGGGTTCCCCACTTTTCCCCCCCCCGTGATGGTAAGTTAGCAAAAAACGCGACATGAATTGACAGAGCGAGGTCACAGTCGAACAGTCGACTGGCCTGCCTCCACTGCCGCCTTCCACTTGCCTGCCTGCCACTGCCCTCCGATCAATCTGCCGGTGAGCCGCTCCCGTCAATGTGCAATCGTTAATGTGTGCAGGTTCATTACAGTGGGACTACAATCGCTGGGGCAGCGAATGCCATCGCCAGGAAATTAAAACAAAAATGTCCCATAATTTGTGCCCTGCCCCACTTCTTACTCCCTTGGAAACTATCCTAGCATTTTGTGTGTGTGTGTGTTGGTATATATTGTGTGTATTTGTATATGTGTGGTTATGAGGAGAGGGGGGGGGGGGGGGGGGGGGGGGGGGGGGGGGGGGGGGGGTGCCAGCGTTAGGGTGGGGGGGGGGGGGGGGGGCAGGGGGGGGGGGTGGGGGGGGGGGGGGTGGGGGGGGGGGTGGGGGGGGGGGGGGGGGGGGGGGGGGGGGGGGTGGGGGGGGGGGGGGGGGTGGGGGGGGGGGGGGGGGGGGGGGTGGTTGGGGTGGGGGGGGGGGGGGGGGTGTTTGGGGGGGGTGGGGTTGGGGG